>OMLM01004335.1:24994-45886 GCA_900302695.1 Helostoma temminkii | reverse complement strand
GGCAGATGGTAAATATAGATGAACTGCTATCTGTACACTTGTTCCTCAAAGAAAACATTCTCGGTTCAATTTTGCAATTGTGACATGTTAACAATCTGAAAGCTGCTTGTTCCTGTGATACAGTCCTTTTCCTCATATTTAAGGCTTTCTTGTGTCACATCAAACCTATTAAAGTGATGGAAACCCCTTTCACATCTTTGCTTTTGAAAGTCAGTGGATGGTTTTTGGATGATGACAACTCAGTAACTTTAAAAACTATGTTTTAACTGTCCTGGATGTCTTCTTGATAATTTCTCTTTTGAACTATGTTTAAAAAAATGTTGGCTGCCATCAGTCAGAAGAAAATAGCTGTTTAAAAACGATCCTCAGATATATGGACCAGAGCTTTTAAAAGTACTGTTTGGCACAACAATTCAAATCCATTATGTTTGCTGTTGCCTGTTTATCAGTGTCCCTAAATAAAAAAGTAATGGAAACAAACGTCACAAAATAATACAGCTGTTTTGTAACCACCCTCTCTGAGAGCCTGAGATGACCTGTGACGCAAATATCATTTGACCACATAAAGGCGACAATGTAAGACTGTCTGTGGTTCTGCTTTTAGCAGACTGTCATTGTTCTGGTATTTGTTTTGTATATACATGTAGACACATGTCACATCTTCAACCACACATTGATGTTAGTGGTATTAGTCATCCAAGGCAGTAATTGCTACAAAGAACATTTGCCAGAGATATGATCTCTGCCCATACAAGTTCAACATCCAAACCAGAAGAAATAAACTTTTAGTTTGCTTGCAAGAAAACAAAAACGCCAATCTTGCACACCTGCAAAATCTTTTTTCTCTTTGGAAATAAATACATAGTTTTTTTTTATTATTATTATTTTTTTAACCACAAAAATGCCAGGCATTTTAATCTAGAAGGGGAGACATTTTTGTCTCATTATAGTTGTTATAGTTATTTTTGTTAGTCATCAGCAGATCAGTTAAAAACACCAACATTTCTATCAAACTTCAGCAAAACACTTTTAAATTACTCATCAATTGATTTAAGGGTAAAAGAACCACAGAATGTTGCTTTATTAAAAATGCATACATAAGGATGTCTGGTCTGATGTTATTAATTTAAAAGTAGGTTAAATCTAGACATAAAACTGTATAAAACAAAACATAACAACACAATCCAATGTAATATATATACTTTACCTTTCACAACTGAAAAGAACCATTCACGACAAATGTACCACAGTCCTGCAATAAATTATACCTTTTTTAATCAGGACTGCCAGAATAATGCAGATTTTATTCAGTAATTTTTGGTAGTGTTGCACCAGACAGCTATATGCACACACCCAGTGTTTAGTAGGTTGAACACTACTATTTAAATAAATATGTAAAGAAAATATTTCTAATCTCCTTACATACACCTTTAGTCAGAGACTGATGGCTCCTCCCCGACTCAAGCCATAACAAATCTTCTAGATAATATGCTATGAGAATATGCTGTGCACATTATCCAGAATAGATTTCACAAATAGATTTAGCTGCATAGATTCATTCAAAACAACATGATCGGACAATCATATGAATCATTGTGAATGCGATTATGAATATGTTGTGACATATGGAATCAAACAGCTGACCCCACAATTTGTGGATGCCTCCTACACCTGCGTTGAAAAGAAGAAGTGGATAATGAGCCAGATATTTTTTCAGAAGCTATTGGACCGGACCAAAGATAAAAAGGATAATAATTTGATGTATATTCTTCAGGTGATTAGAAATGCCACTTGAACTGCTAATGTTCACAAATGTCTGCTGCTGCAGCAGCTGTTTACTAAGATGTTAGATGTACTGTAGGTCACAATAGTGTGTGTAATATGCTGTATATATTTCCATGACTATAAGCTTATTGCTTATTATTAGCTATAATGTGTGTTCTTACAAATTGTCCTTTGGTTTTATGCAGAGTATAACCTTGCTTCTGGCTGCACTCCAGTTAAGTTGTTTACATGCACCTTCAACACCATGTAACTGAGTCTCTCAATGCCCATTAATAATCCAGATTATTTTTGTGCCACATGAGGTGCGCACTTGCATGCAGACACAACACTGCACCAGAAAAAACAAACAAAAAAAATTTAAAAGCTGATTATTTCATTGTCATCGTGCTCTGATGTGCAATGACAATAAAATCTAGTCTCAATTCAAGTGTGCTTTTCATCTCATGTAATATGGGAAAACACATTTAAATTATGTAAAATATGTCACAGTGGCATAAGATATGTCTATCTTTTGACTGAATTACAGCATATGACATAGTTTCAAACTCAAACCTGGTCTGTGTACCATATGGCACTCATATTTGAGATTGGCACATCTTAAATGCAAAAATAATTACAGAAACATTGTGCTGTTCCTTTCAGGTTTTAAAGATAAACAAAGAAAAATAGATCTAGGAAATTCAACAATAGGCTCACAAAGCCAAGTAAAGCCAAGAAAATAAAATGCAACCAATCAACTCTGAAGCTGTGATCTGAAGGCTGATAGGTGCTGGATTCACACACAGACTATTTTGGAGTGCATTTCTTAAATGCCAACCGGTGCTAGAAAACATGCAGTGTGTGTGTAAGGGTGAAACCTAAGAGAGCCATTCAGCTTTGTACTGCCTCTGGGCCTCACTGGTTTCAGTCTGAACTACTGAGTCCCAGAAGGCAGTGTGTGTGTGACACACTGACAAACACATACAAATCATGCTCTTTGTGGATTGTAAGTGTATCATTAATGCTGTTTCACAGTAATGCAACAGTTGGGCATAGACTGTAATCACGCCCAGAGAGAAATCTCACAGCAAAGGGATATATGAGACTAAAACCTGTCTCTCTTTGAAAAACAGTTTTACAGCATTAATTTTATGGCTGACGTGAAGCCATTCTTTAGGTAAAACTATAAAAATTTTCTGTTTGTTATCCAACCTAACCCAACTCACTCTTGCACTCTTGCATTGAATGTCCTGAAAGCACCAGTAGGTAGCAACTCACTAGGTCAACTGTTACTGACATGTTCTAAGCATGTTAAGAGATGTCTATAGTGGGAATACATGTTAATGCCACAGATTAATGTGTCTTTTGGAGGCAATTAATTGCTAAAATTCATTTTTGCTGACTCTGAGTCAAAAACTATTGAACTCACCTGAGGAAGTCACACAGGATTTGACTTGGTAAAAATTATGCACCTTTTATGATCAACTGAGGAAATAAGCAAGCGCAAGCATGGCTTTTTTATTATACCTCTCTAAAGATTTGCTAATTGCTTCTGTTCAGACATATCCACAGATTCTTTAGCGTACAGGCAAAACACTAATCAAATTAAATGTTTACCTACAGAATTTGAGAGCTTTATTTTGGGGAACTTAGAGGAAAAAGAAAATAATTTAAAACTATGCCCATGAAACTTTAATTCAGAATTATCACAGTGAATCTGGAAAGCAAATTAAAACAGCTGTAAATTGCTTGTAAAAGCACAAAGCATTGTGGTTCATGAAAGTACCTTTACCTTTCTAATTTTGTAGGGCCTGTTTTTATATGTGTTTGCAACTTGGTGAATCAAACTTGAACACAATAATTGTTCAAAGGATTCTTAAAAAAGATTCAGATAAGTGCCAACCCATTATAGCGTTGTGGCTATTACATGTTTCCCTTCGCAGCCATTTTCCAAATTAACTCTCTCTGTTAAAACTAAAGCAGCCTCAGATCTCTGCAAAAGCTCAAACACATATTAATACTTATTTTCTTCAGTGTCTTAAAACTACTGAGGATATTTAACAAGATTCCAGCGTACGCATATTCCAGTGTTAATGAATTATTAATAATACATTAGGAAACTATATTTTTGAATTCTAAAACTAAGCATATAACTATTATAGAGTAAAAACTTCAGTTAATGTGTGCAAAGCTTTTGCTATATCAGCCTTGAGCCCCATGATTAGAACACTTCAGTGATAAAAATGTGCAAAATGTCATTTCTCCACATTTAACACCTCTGTGATCTTCTGAAAACTAGAATGTCAGTATACTGTACATAATCTTTTTTTAAATGGAGTCTATTTGATTCCATAGTGATTAGATAGGTTAATTAAGGTTAATTAAGATTAGTATTGTAAGATCTGCACATAATGTGTTCTTTAATGTGTATATGCTTAAATGAAAATAATAAAATGAGACATGTTATGAATTATTCAGAAAAAAACAGTGCATTTGAGAATTAACATTGCCACCTCTCATTTAAGAAGTGTGGCCTGACGGGTGCTTTCTGTAACTACAGCTCAGATAAGACAAACAAACAAACAGTCAACATATAAAACAATCTTAACCCATCCAAACAAAAGGCATCAGCATGTTGTTAGGAAGGCGGGGTTACGCTTCCAAACTGGCCTTTAAACAAACATGGCTCCTAACTGAATGCATTTGTGTATCTATAGTATTTATGTCTGTCCTGTATCTAACAAAACACACCATCCTGTAGGAAAATGTGCTTCATTGCTTTTTGTTTAAAATAATCTGTATCAATTAAAAACACAATTAATTTTATGTTTGTGAAAATGAAAATATAGTTATTGAAAATTGTGTCTGAATGTTGATGTGATTAGGAATTAATAAATTGCCCTATATGGTTAATGCACAAAATAATTTATGTTTGACTCATATTAGTAGCATTTTTCAATTAATGGACAAAACAGTTAAAAGCCTTAGATGATAATACTTAGTTCAACAAACCCAAATACTGTAAGTAAATGAGTGACGTCATGAAAGATAAACTTATTTTCTCATGTTCTATTTTAATAGATTATATGATGCTATAATAATACAAGTTTGGGACAGTCCTGGTGAAAAGTGGGACTGCCTAAATGTTGCATCTGTCAGGCAGAGATTCTTTTTTAACATGCCAAAGACTCACCACAGTCATGAGTCATAGGTTCTACACACACAGGGATTTTAACTCAATTACTTGTATTATGTATTTTGCAGCTTAGCTGTAACACAGTATGTTTCATGCTTCACTGCTTTTTGATTGTTTTACATACTGTAGTTTGTCCTTTTTTTTGGTAAATACACAGAACTTAATCTGTGAAGATTCTCAGTCATCCAGATCATGGTTTTCTAAAAAGGTGCTTGTTCATCAGAGAAACAAAGCGTGAGCTTCACAATGTCACATCACAGGAAAGCCAGCTCCCCAAGAGAAGGCTCAACAGTCAACTTGCATCAGAAAGACAAGGGACTCTAATTTAAAGACAATGATGTACACATTCTGGCCAGAGAAGATCAGAGGTTTCAATGACGAGTGAAGGAAAGCATCTATTACCCCTTTTTTATTACTCCTTTTGGTAGAGCAGTTGCCCATTGACTAAGGATTTGGCAGGATAAGCCAAAAAAAGGTATAATTTATGACATTATGAGGCTGATTTAACTACAGTGTGATCAATACCAAATTAAGTTACTAAGGCAAACAAAGTTTAACATTAACATTGTTAACATGTGTAACAATCACACAGAGCAGTGCAAATGTAGGCTCACAAAAACGTTGTAGTCCAACTTTGCTATTATTGTGTTTAATGCTAGGTTTGCTGGGAACGTGGAAATTTATCTGGAGTATACAGCAATGTAGTTTGGCATAATGACATAGCTCTACAGGGGCTCTGTAGCCAATGAAAATGCAAACTGGGGTATATGTTAAACTGGAATAACCATCACTAAACAGGGAGGTGGTTGAAGACACTGCTTAGCACCTGTTTACAATGCATTCCTAACATCCTGAAGCACTAGCCTGGCAGGAACATGAACTAACAGATTGTTTCAAAGCCTCAACAACAACTAAATCGTGGTAATCAACTTGAACCCAAACATTTTCAAGAAGGTTTAAGCAAATTGCCACTGAACAAGCATCGTTGGCATATAGTGCTTTTAGTAACATCAGCCAGTGTGTCTTTCATGAGAAAGAAACAGTCTTATGGTTATGGACACATCTTTAGAAAAGTACCCTCTCTGCATAGAAAAGGGCATTATAACTGGTTGCATCATCTCAATAGTTATTTTCTCCTTCGCAGCGAATGTGCGCTTGATGAAATATTATGTGCAGCGGCCTCCAAGCATTTATGGACAACTTAACTGTCATTAAAAAGTTTACCACCTGGGCAATAATGAGGTTTAAACCAACTGTGAGCAGGCAGGAGCAGCGACTGCAAGGATAATCAAGAGATACTGTCACCATGGTTGAAGTATTCTCTTGTGGATGGGTGAGTCTCGGATGTGCGGTGCCGGGTGAGGGAGGGGATAAGAGAAGGTGCGTACAGAAGTGGTGGTGGTGAAGTGCTGTGAGCCACTGAAGAGGTGAGTGTCAACAAGATGTTAGGTCGACATCTGCCACATCTGCCACTTGGTTCACCATGGTGGTAAAGAGGGCTCAAACAGAGGTGAGTGGTTACACAATTACACACATGCTAAACATCTACAGTGATCTTCATCAAAATCCCTACACTACAGTGTACACAAACCACAGTGTACAAATTCAAATCCTTTGTTCTCAATTCTAAATCCAATATCCAGAGCTTCACATCCATTATCAAAATCCAAAACTCAACACAAAACTCTCAACCCACAGTACACCAGGATGTAGGCTGGGGGAGGAAAGGTAACAGATGTACAACCAGAGAAGACAGTAGAGATGGCACAGAGTCCTTTCTATTCTATTCGTTCAGCATGTGTTTGCAGCCTTACGAACAAACTAATGGACAAGCTGACTAAGCACAAATTTACTGAACAAACATAATTTTTATGTCAGCTCAGCAGAAAGAAATCAGTGATATTTTATGGCAGAGGGGAAAAATATACTTGAAATGTTAAAAAAAATGGAGGCATGCCTGAAACTGGGGCAAACCTCGGCTGTAGTCCTAGAACCAGTGTAGGACACAAGGCTGGTGGGCTCATTGCGATCCTTTAGAGGTTGACTGTGGGGGGTTTGCAGCACATGCTCTCTGAAAGGCAGTGACTGGCACTGATGGGACAAAGAATGTCATCCAGAATGTCACAGTCACAGAGGCAGCTGAGAAAACCTCCAGGTGCAGCGGAGTGATCGACTCTGGCTGGTTCACCTGAGCCAGAGGATCTGATGAAAGACTCTGTGGACTTCAGGAACATCACTGATGATGTGCCCCAAAGCATTTGAGAAATGAATGTTGTATAAACCTGCTTAATAATGTCATGTCTTCATTGTATATGTTTGTCTTACACCTGACATCAGGGTAAGGAGGCTCTTCAAAGGTAAATGGGATGTTACTTTGTACTCCAGTCAGTATTTGCACCCCAATAATGACCTCAGCGAATCAATGAAAAATATCTTTAAAGTTCCAATTTAAAACCAAACACAGTGTCACCTTTTATCAGCTTATCTGGGTGAATGAACCTTTAACACAATAACAGCTCAAAGGATTTTAAAAAAGATTCAGATAAGTGCAAAGCCATTATGGCATTTTGGTTATTACATAGTCCCTCTACGAGCCATTTCCTAAATTGGCTCAATCTGATAAAGCCAAAGCAGACTCAGATCATTCACATATTAACACTCGTTTTCCTCAGTGTCTTAAAACTGCTTTCAGAGGACTCCAGTGTGAGCATAATGTTAATGAATTATTAATCATACATTGAGAAGTTATAGTCCAGAATTTTCTAAATTAACTATTACTGAATAATAACTCATATTGTGGTTTTTGGTTCCTTCCCTGTGTGCAAAGCTTTAGTTATATCAGCCTTGACCTGCCGTGGTTTGATATCCAATCTGTGACATTTTCCATAATTCCACTTTCTTTTTTGTCAGTATATTATTTACATGCATCTATTTGATTCTACCAGGAACTACAGTATTAGCTGTACACTTTTCTTGTTTAATATTGAGACACTATACTCATAGATACATGTTCTTGGTCCATGAATGAGATTATAAATAAATATTATAAAAAATCCATTAAATATTTTCCATAAAAGAATCCATAATTCCTTCTCGCTTTTCTTTAAAACAAATAAGGCTCCTAACTGAATTGTTTTACCTACTATATATAGTGCTCTTTATTTCAATTAATCTGCTTAAAAAACACATTAACATTCAATATTTTCTGAAAAGCACAGTTGAATCTGTATGTTGAAATGATCAAAAATATATTAATAGTATATGCACAAATTATTTTAGCTTTTACTTATTTTGTAGACATTTTTTGTTTTAAGGGCAGAATGCTGAACAAGTAAGATAGAAAAACTAATTTGAGTGATATTATATAAGCTAAACCTATCTCCTGTTTTACTAGATTGCACAATGCTACCTATTTTTCATATAATTCTGATAGAAGAAGATAATTTTTTTTGTTTGGAAAATGGGACAACCCTGTTTCTTGCAGTCAGGGAAAGGTGCTTTTCTGAGGAGCATGCTTCTATTATATTTGACTATTTGGATCCAGTTATAGAACATTACCAATGAGGAGGCTGTGATGTGCTGCATGTTCCTCTGTATCCCAGTCATTTGCATCCCAATAATGATAACATCTTGTAATATCAACTTGACTTTGTCAAGCCTGACATAAAGGGAAAACTTATTTTCACATGTATCCAGCTGAGAACAGAGTGAGCACCGACATAAAAATGTAAAATAGCATAAATTTACCATATTGCTCGAATATTTTCATAATGTATTTAGGTTTTAAAATGTCCCATCTTTTTACTTTTTCATGGCTATTGTACACTTTTGTTTTGCACTGACGTTTGAAACCTGTTTATCTTCCCTGTTCAGGTCTTAGACATTTCTATTATTCACGTCCCTGATCCCATTAGCTTCAAACACCGACAGGCCGTGTGAGGTGCCAGCAGCAAGCTGTCTAAGAGAAACTCTGTGTGCCTGGTACAATGAGTGGCTGTTACACCTCATCTATGGCATCAGTGTCTGATGTCCAAACGCTGATACTGTAACTTTACTGCACTAATTTAAATGACATTTGGTTATGATGAAAAAGCACATCTACTGCACATGACTCTGTTTACATGCATGTTCATATCTTTGCTTTTTTGTTTGGACGTTATGAAATTTAAACAACAATATAAACCCCTCATTTATTGTGTGTATACATTTTGTGCATGCTGGCACCTTTATCTCTTATCTGTGTGTAAATATGATCATATGTCCTCTTCAGGGTAAACAAGAGCAACGTTTCATCCAGTGCTATCAATGTTAGCCTGCTAACACCCTAAACTAAGATTGAGAATATTATACCTGCTGTACTTACAGTCTCACAAAGCATTTTTTTCTGATGTATTCTGTGATGGTGTATAATGAAAATAATAATTGCAAAAATTTGCATGCTATCACATCTTTATTTTAAGTGTATTTCAAATTGTATTTCTAATTGACAAACGTGTTTAGTTTCTAGATACGAAACAGACAGAAATGTAAGTGTTGTGAGTGATGGTGAGTAAATCAATCACGTTAAGGCATCTCAACACTGGGTGTGGTTTCTCATGCATGAATGTAAACTATGTTTTGTGTAATGGTGTCATTAAGTACTGTACGTAGAGAGAGCCCACATCTCTGGGTGTGCTCAGGCTATTAGTAAGAACTGGATTTGTTTGCTGACAATCTGGTGGAAACTTTTTTTTTTTTTTTGATAAAACATTTCAGATTGATTAACCAAACAACTACTCCTTGTTCTGAACCCACCGGTGCGCAACATCTTTGAGTGCCACTTCATCCACCTCACTCCTCCTCTCAAATGACATCTCAGTTAACCGAGGATCGAGGCAAAAACAATCCCTGCTCATTTGATGCACAGGAGCCTATCCATGAGTCCACAAAGTCACATGTCACTCGGTAGCCTGATATAGACCAAGCACAAAGGCGTGGATGAAACCTGAGCTGCCAGTCTCCATTTTTGTTGTCATGACGACAGTAGCTTTTTCTAAAGCCTCAGAGAGAAAAAAGGCTCAAAGGACCTGTGGCCAGAGGATTCACACTGGGGGAATTCATAGATCTAACCTGGCAACCTAGCAACCAAAAATTAATACAGTCAAGTTATTTAAATGGGAACATGAAATAATGAGCTTGTAACAAATTGGCATTTCCCAAGCCTCAAACCTCTTCCCTCTCTCTTGTCCACTAATTCAGTCCCTTCCTTGTCCTGCATGGCCTTTTCACAGCGTGCAACTGGATGCATTTCAAGGTGTGTTGCTATTGCTGGCAGGTGTAGAAGCAGGTTGAGCAGGTTGTTCCCTGAATGCCACTGTGTTGGACTCTCCTCCCTCCTTCCCTCCCTGCTTCTCTCTCTCCAGGCCGAATGCTGAATCACTCGCACATACTGGCAGCTCAGTGAAGAGATTTTGTTGCTTGTGCACCTGTTCTCATCTGATACAGCCTAAGAATAAGGTAAGGATTTACCGAGAAAGGATTTTATTCTTTGTCTTTATTGTTTTAATCACAATATTTTTTATTTAATCTAAACAAAACAAAACAAAAAACAAAAACAAAGACAATACATATGTGCATATGACACTCAAAAAGAGTTAAATGGTTGAACATTTTTAATACCTGTCAGTTTTCATTACTGCTTCCTCATTTGAAAGAATCAAAAGAATACAAACAGAGAGACCTTTATGTTGAATGTGAAACTAGAGTTTGTTACTGTTTTCAAAGCATCACCACAAAACGTACTTTACTTACTGTAGGGTTTAAATAACTAGACAGCAGAATACATATAGTACAATGTAGTTACACAAGTGTTCTAAAATGTTATAAACTCAAATGTAAGATTCGTGTTCACAGTCACTTATTAACTTGGTATACATATGGTTGAGCAACTATTTAGAAGATTTACTCAGAAAAAAAAACAACATACACATATACGTACCAAACCATGTAAAATCACATTATTATTAGCAAACAACAAGAAACAACAACTAAATCTAGCTGATGTTAAAAGTAAAAACTCACTTTACAGAATGATATATGGATTATTGGTTGAAGTTGATCACTGGTTGGAGTAGTTCTTCATATGCTGCTGGATATTTTATGCTTTAAGAAATATTTCTTTTTAAATGATCAAATGGTATGGAAAATCTGAATTTGAAAAGAAACTAGCAAACAAAGCTGTGTATAAAAAATAGTGGAGGATTATATATTTCTATTAAGTGTGTTATTAAAGAAGTATGAAATTATTACATGTACCACAAAATTGCATTCACATTCTACAGGCTAAGACAAGTTGTACAGTTTAGTAATTGTAAAACTGTAGTAAAAGTATTTATTACAGCATATTCAAAGGTGAAAATAAGTGAAATCGAAACAAATTCAATATATAAATGTGAGGTAATTAGTCACTGTGTACGGGTTGAGGGAGTTCAGTGTTTACAGAATGTGTGTCTGTGTTTATGAGTATGTGTGCTCATGTGCGGGATCACACAGTGTTGGCTGACAGGGCTGTTGAAGTGATAGTTGGTACAGGCTCTGACAGACCAGCAGAGTGGGAACTCTTCGACAGGTTCCTTCTCTGACTGACTTAATGTAAATATATGGCCTGTTTCGTTAACAGAACAGGCAATTTGCTGTTGTAATTTCTAAGAACAGGATTGCTCAACAAAACTTCAGTATATGAATGTATGAATCAAAACGGGTTTACACAACAAGTTTACAGTGTGTGTGATCTAAAATTACATTGCTATTGCGCACACACGTTTTTACTGCACAAATCAAACAAAGTTGTATTTTGATGAGCAGTCTGTAATGTCATGTACATTTGAATCTCTGTGATCTGAATGCTCTGTCAGTTATTATTATGTTTTCTGTGCGGTTTTTGCATTACATTAAATGTTTATAGTCAAACAGAAATGCAGCAATAGTTGTTGCAGATTACATAGGTTAAAGTCTTACATATAGATGAAAAGAATTCTACTCTTCTTCAAGAAATAGTAGAGAAATTAGAGAAAAGTCATGGCCCTGGCAGTTGTCATATTTAATCTTAAGATTTAAAATTTAAGAAACATAATTCATCATGTTGTGAGTTTTATTTTGACAAGATTTTCAATGTTCTTCAAATGAGAAACATGCAAGCCTTCATGCCATAAATTAAAATGATGGCCAGTAGATTTTATTATTTCAGCTATGTGAGATTTTTTTTTCTGCCACTTGATATGGCAGATGGCATTACACCACAATACCCATGAGCTTTAGCTGCTGTTTCTATGGAGACGATGACGGTAAAAGCTGTGAATTACAACTGTAGCAATACATTGCAACACATTTTATTCATTATGCTCCCTTGTTATAAATTTTTCTCAAAAATAGACCCAGAATCCAGAACTCACAGTTTAACATTTAACTAAATGAATCTTAAACACTGTGATATTTATAGCTAAAATAACTTTGCAATGTTTTTTTTTCTGGTGACAACTTGGCAGGTGAGTCAAAACACTATCTTTGACTCTAAAGCATAGAACATGCTAATTAGCAGTTCTCAGCCATCTTCACAGTTGGAAACTTTAATCTCTCTGTACAAATGAACTGGTCAGGTTATTTCTGCTCTAGTGATATAAGCTGTAAATTGTTCACCCCTTTATGCATCTGGCTGGATTGAGCTATTTTCTTTAACGATGCTCCCAGTGTTGCAAACTTGAGCAGTTTGATTGATCCTGCATTCACACACTAGGCTGCTCAATCAACAACCCACAGGTTTCCATTTATTTCCCACAGAGCAGAAAAAACATACATGCGTGGATGATAAAGCTTGTTGAGAAACTGACCACAGATGAACACTTGGTCTTTGAGAATCAGTACAATTACACGCTTTCTGTGCATATTTGAGAACAGCAGTTTCTTATTTTGGAAGTGTGAAATGAGTGAGACTTTTTTCAAACTGTTTTTTAAATCCCAACAAGTAAGTCTGTGCTAATGACTGGAGTCACTGGAGTATATGAAAGATTTTTTTTCTGTAAATGGTAGCCTTATTGACACAGTAATGTGTTACGACAGGTAAAACCAGAAATGTTCTGCAGGCCATAACATTACACTCTGCAGATGGAGCCTTTTGCACGGATGATGACAAAAATTGCTTCAGAACAAAGCAACAGATCAACAAAGTGACTCCCTGAGGGAATAGCTCGAGCTGCAGTCATTTGTGTATTAAAGTCAAGTGCTGGGGGGAAACGCATGGCTCAAATGGCACCTGCCCCCTTCTTGATTTTCTTTTTTATTTGTTTCTTTTTTTTTTTGCTTATTTTTCACACTTGAATGATTTATTCAAACAAATTGTAATATTAAACAAAGATAACCCAAGTACAAAATGCAGTTTTTGAATGATTTCATTTTCTAAGGGAAAATTGCCTGACCCTTTGAGGTCCTGGTGGTGTAAAGCAGCCCCAGACCATCACACGACGTCCACCATGTTTGAAGGTTCATATAATTTTAGTTAGGTTAGTTTTACACCATATGTAATGTGACCCACACCTTCCACAACATTTTGTCAACTTTAGTCTCATCAGTCCACAGAATATTTGCCTAAATGTCTTGGGGGTAATAATCTTTTGGCCAATGTGAGCTGAGCTTTTTGGTTTTTGCCTTGGAACTGTCCCATGGATGCCATTTTCTCTTTCTTATTGTTAAATCATGAACAATAACCTTGACTGAGACAATGACCTTTTATGACTTCCTGGATGAGTTGTAATTTTGGCAGTAAACATGCATATATTGTACGTCCAGCCCCAAACAGCTTTACATTTTGACTCAAAAGTAATTTTGCAATATGAAACTGTAGGAATGTTACACAAACACTAGTGTGCATACTTGAATAGTTACTGTATGTAAGTAAACCTACAAATCCAGTACAGAGAAAGTATTTACAGTTGTTGTTGGCAAAAAAGAAGATTGTCATCTGTTTATGGCAGCTCAGTTTCTTAATAACTAATGTAGTTTGTCCTGTACTGCTTATTTAAATAAATTTCAACATATCATGACTATACAGTAGTGTTGACATGATATAGAGCTACAGAATATTAAAATAACAATTTTAATAATTCTAATAACAAACTCTTTTCTAGTAATCTTTGTGTAAATTAGCTGTATTATAATAAACAAATATAGGATAGGATAATAATATTGCATAACAATATTATTATTGTTATGCAGTTTTGATATGTGATATGTGCCATATCGTCATTATGTCAACAACATGCAGTATTTGTTAACTACTGCATTCACTGCTATGACTGCTGTTATAGCAAGACTATAATCAAAAAAATATAATTATTTATAAATTACATCAGACCAATGTACAAAGCAAACGGTAAAACATTAATCCATTTTATTATTATTTAATACTGACTTATTATTACGGACTATTATAACTTGATATGGACTACATAATGTGTATTAATTAATGACCGCTCACAGTCAGTAACAGTACAATACATCTCATCGTTCAAATGCACCGTTATAATGTTGTTTTCTAAGTGCTGAAGATTTTGCCCATTTGTCTTGTGTTTCAGAGTAAAACCAAAGTTGGAAATGGATCTGTATTTAAAAATCACAGTAGGCCTCCTTCTGTTTGTCCAAGTCTTCCACCTGGCATTTCTCCAAGATACAACAGACTCTCCAGGGCGTACAATAGATAAAAGCTGGCTTCGTGACCTACCCATAAACACAGCTGAAAGCCAAAAATCCACTGTTAATGAAGAGGATATATCTGCTTTGGATTTGAGCAGTGGAATAGCATCTGGCTCCATGGGAACATTTGAAGATGAACAGAATTTGAGTAGCCAAGATATCAATGAAACACCTGATGATCTGACTGTCACTAGTAACACTGTGGCTCCAATTGATACAACCAATGAGATTGAATTTCCAAGCACCACAGTTTCTCCGGCTACTACAACTTCAGTCCCTACAACCACAGGCCAGATCACCACGACAAACGAGGACTCAACGACGACTCTTCAAACCTCCACCACTCCTTTGATTGCAAAAACCTCCACCAGATTCCCAGTGGATTTCTCCAGTCAATCTACCTTACAGTCAACAACCTTTGCTCCACAGCACAATGCTACACAGGAACCCACAACAGAATCACAATACAGGGTTAACAATACAGGGTTAACCAACAGCACAGATTTGAACAGCACGATGACAGCAACAAAGACAACAACAACAGAGATGAACGAGACATCCACCACAGTTTCACCTACGACTGTATTTTCTTCTGAGGCCACAGAGACGAGCACTGTGACCATGAAAACCACTGTTGTGAACACAGCTGTGAAGTTCAACTTGGCATACAAAGATGCGGCCTCAGGGAGCAGCCCAGGAAGAGGTAGTGCTGGAGTTTCAGGTATACAATTTCTGTAGAAAACTGTTTATGTGTCTTCCTAGCAGAGTAACGCCACTTTGTAGACAAATGGTAAAGAAAAAAAAAAAACAACTTTTGTGCAAAATTTCAAGCCCATCTGTCTAATTTGTGTAAAGAGGCTTTTTTTCTTTTTTCTTTTTTCTTTTCTTTTCTTGTTTTTTTTTTTAGAAAAAGAACTACTGTTAAAGGCAAGACAACAGGCAGGAAACCCTTTGTAGATTACTTTTAGATCAGGTTTTAAATTAACCTCACTGCTCATATGTCACAGTTGATTGTTTCTTTTACCCTTTCCCTGACCCACATTTGCCTGCATCTTTCTCCTTTGGTAGAGGACAAATGCCCCTTATTTCAGAGGAAAGGGGTGGATTGGGTTTCAGGTGCTATCGATGTGGCTGCTATGAGTAAAGGAGTCCATTACAACCACCTTCTCAACAGGACAATGAAACTCTGTTTTAGCGGCAAAAACCTGAAAGAGGTGGTTAGGGACTGGGGTCAAAGAGCTGCCTCTGTGCAGGAGCGTGAGATCTATTCAGAAAATGGCATTTCCCTGCAAAATATACGTGGGTGAGCTCACTACTGACAACATTGCAAGAGAGGAAAAAAAGGCCTTTAAAGAGCTGGCTTAGGGTTGGGATTAAAATAAAACTCGCATCACACGGACAGATGTGACAGCAGGACATAACACTAACAGATAATGGCAATAACCAGTGGGAAAACAGTTGTGAAACTGCAGGCAAAACAGAAAGAAAAATACTGCTCTACGATTACTGTGACAGGCACAGCGTGTGCACAAAAACTGTATAAAAGCACAGACAGCTGAGTACAGACTATACAGACTATAAATATGAGTCTACAACTCAGCTATGCTTTTACTTACAACACAAAAATAAAATTAGCCACTCACTGTACAGCCTTTTCAGTGACATTAGGTTCCTTGTGTTTCATCATAATTCTATAGCAATGCTAGCAGCAACTCTCTGTACTGAGGCTAATGCTTAGTAGGTACTATATTTACCATCTTTACAAAGCCAAAATGGCTGGTGAAGTATTAGGGTACTGTTTACCCTTCATCTTGAGGAGGACAGAAATGTCTGTATAAAGACTGATTCAATCTGTTTAAAAATGTCAGCTCTGTCGATTTGCAAACGAACAAGAGAGTTGTATCAGTCCATTGAATCTAAGTGTCTCAAATCAAAAAATGGTGCCCAGGCAAGAGTAAGCGTTACTATCCACAGAGCCACAGCAGTAGTAAAACAAATCACATTCTATAGTTTGATTTACATGCACACAAGAGAAAACTAGCAAAATAATTTTAAAACTTAACATGACAAAGGAATTGCAACTATAATAGTTGTAATATAGAAATATAGAGTGCATAGTAAGATACCTCCGCTTTAAATTAAAAGTATTTTAGGAAAAGCATATAAGATAGACATAAATGCTTTTATTTACAATGTAATGTATTGTATTTAATGAAAAATGAAAAGAAAGAAATACAGGAAAAAAAGAACTGAAATATACTGTATGGGAAGAACAAGACAGGCTAATCAGAGTAAACTGGTCCTAGTAAAAGGATAGATTGAGCCATTTATAGATAAACAGCCACTGAATTATTTATGTGTGAGTTCTGATAAAATAAAAAATGTAGTGTTTCTATTTCAAATGATACATAAGACAAATCATATATTTGTAAAAGATGCCTTTCCCCCAGTTGCCTTGAACAAAAACAATGACAGTGAAGAGAAGGTGAATATGTCACTTAGATTTTAAACAGTATAGACCTCCTTTAACAAGTCAACTAACATCATATATTGTGTTTGTTACCACTTTACAGCAGTCATAACGTGGGAAGTAGGATGTGTGCAGGAACTTAGTCTTACCATACTTATTAAAAGTTATAATATAGGTGATGTGTGGAAAGGCTGAATTAGTTATGTCATTCAGACCATACGCAAGTTAAAAGTGATATAATGGGAACTAAAGTCATGTTTAGCCACATTTCACAACATTTCACTGATGAATGCAACCTACTGCCTTAAAATATTTAAATGTATTCAATACATTTCTATGATTGTGGCATGTTAATTGCATTAATCCTTACATAAGTTAGACAAACCTGTACATCAACCAAACTGGAATGTATATCTTAGCTGAGTGGTGCCATTGGAAACAAATTATTTCTGTCATAATTATCTGACAACTAACCGTAACCATTGATACAAATAATTGTTGTTGTTGATCAAATGCGTATTAATTTCTCCCACCCCTTCAACCCTTCATTTCTCCACTAAAGGTTTTACACCAGATTCATCCAGACATGAAAAGTTTGTAGCGTGGGCGACTATACTTGGAACGGCGGTGGCTGTGACCATTGTGGGACTGGTAGCCTACATTGTCCTGAAAAATAAACGCAATAAGGGCTTCTCTCACAGGAAACTTGTTGAGGAGTATCCATCAGACCCAGGTATGTTAGTCACACATCTCTTAATAAAGTAAACACTTCTTTGTTAAAAATGTCACCCTAGGACATGTGTAATTACTCTCTTATCAGTGATTACTTGATCAGAATTTAATTAGGGTTGCCAACTTGATTTGCCAAAGTTTTCTAATATTAAAACACCCTCTGGTAAGTGGGTGGCAGATTGCAAACTGCAGCTGTAAAACTGTGCTAAATATGATTGCTAAACATCCTATTATGAGTCTATTATGAGAACTCACTTATTCACACACTCCCACGCACCATAACGTCCCACTGAATCAATAGTTTTGGAAAATAGTCGATGTAACACATCAAATAGCAATGAATTGTCCTTTTTCACATGTTATTCTTTAAATGCGTGAAACAAATGTAGCATGTTACTTAGTGACGCTTAGAGGTGATGGTAGGTGGATTTTATTACCTCCAGTTTTTTATGTTAAGCTAACAAGGTGCTGTTTATTAATATCTACAACGGCAAACTTGATAGACTTGGAATAGATGCAACTAGATGTAACTGATCTGTAATGCATATTTTAGTAATTATTAACAAATGTATCAGTTTTAAAACTATGTTAAGTTATTTAAATAACAGCCTGTCTGCTGGGTAATCACTTTAAATGACTCCTTTTCTAATGCGGGCTCTACACTGCAAGCTCTACAGACAACCTTTACTACACATACTAATAAAATCGATTTATTAGTGGCCCAGAATTGATGAGCTTAAAACTACACCTTCTATTCTTAAGACTAAACTTCACAAACCACATTTGAACTGGAAAATGAAAGATCTATTTTATGTCCCCTCACACTTGAATTTTTTCAGCTACAGTACCTCAGTCGGTCAAAGAATCTGGTGGGCTTATTATTTTTTCTTTTCTGGAAATTGAATCAAAATTCCTTCAGTAGCTCCTGGAGGACTGGCAACCCTATTTATTTTTTACCGCAGTTGTTATTTTGTGGTTAAATGTAGTTTACTTGTTTAGTGTACCCACTCAATAGCTACCCGACTTGTTTACTCTTACCACAGTTAGGAGCAGTGATTTCCTACATTTCCTAAAATTACTCTCCAAAAGCTCCAGATATTGGGTGTGAAGCAGCTGCATTCAACATTTGCAAGTGAGGAGGAAAGTGAAGATTTAATTAAAAATACAGTGCAAACCAGGATACACTGCCTATATTTGGCCAACTATATAAGAACATTAGACCAATGAAGGCTGTACATTAATTGTTGAATTATAACAGCAGAGCAAGTTTTATGGTAGATTATATAAGTCAAAAGCATAAGACACATCCAGCATCAACAGAGGAAAATAGTGGCCACTTTCAAGCGCAATACAAGATTACAATAAGAATTATGAATGGTACAAATATTTAATGTTACATTGTCTAATTCACAGTTCTCAGATTAGACAACAATGAACCTCTGGACTTGAACTTCGGTGGGTCGGCGTATGACAACCCAGGACTTCAACGAGACAACATCCAAATGACTAACTTTCCAGGATGCCACTAAAAATGGAAAAGATCTCAAGACCAAAGTCACGAACTCCCTTGAATGAATGTCTTCCAGTTATGCTAACCGACATTATGTGGAGCTTGTAAATAAGACTGTATGAAAGTTATTTTTCTGGATAGAAATTGAAAATAAAATTGTAGGTCCTCTGCCAGACACCCAAATGATATCTATAACTAATTATGCATTGTGTTGCAGAGATTTATTCATTTACATAGAGAGTACACTGCAAGAGCCAAAATGAACTTTTAGCCATTTATGTAAGTATGTTGCCAAAAGGAAATAATGAAAAATATGTTTTGCAGTCAGTACAGTATGTTAAAATTTTAACTTGTTTATTTTTAATGATATTTTTAGGAGTTGCAAATGTCTGTTAAAGTCAAGCAAAACAAAGACTTCATCATATTATACTTTCAGTTAAAAGAGGTTAAACTTACGTCTTACCATTTCTTACATACAGCACAGTTGTACTGCCGTCTAAATCAAAGGCCTTTGCAACAAAATCCAAAAGCCACAATGAACAATAACATTATCTATATCAAATATCACTTGCTGTTATGGCATAAAACATGAAATGACTATAAAGTAAAATTTAAACTGTGCTTCCAACAATTCCACAACTAAGATCTGAATCATCAAATCAACTACTTTTCCGCACCAGCGACAGAGGTGGAGGGAGGCTGGATGCTGTTACGTTATTAACTGACTGAGGTTTGGATATTCAGCAAGGGAGTTGTGCATTTGGTCTTAATTAATCCTGCATATTGTCATAATATACTGCTTAAATCGTCTGACCTCCAGGTGTCCAAACAGCAATTTCAATTCCTTGTAATGACAGTGATCACAATGAGTAGCTTTTACCTGCTGCATTTCTACTTCAGAATTACAACATGATTTCTCCACATTGTGTGACAACCTTTAACAATCTTTGGTATGATAAAATCTAACAATATTTAATGATTGTTCACTTTATAATTAAAACTTTATAATTATTTGTTGTACATATTTATATAACTGCACATCAAAGGAAATTCCCTCAGAATACATCTTTCAGCTTCCCTTTTCTTTTCACTCATTATTACTTGAGTGAAGTGCACATTCAATCAATACGCACCATGATTACAACTGAAATGTGTCCCAGCTCAGACTAAACTGCCAGCAATAACTCAGAGATGAGTGATTTTTTATTTTTTTTTGGTTTGGTGAGATGGTTTGGCGGTCTGCTTCCTTCCTCGCTGTAATTTTAAACATCAATCAGCGTGAGAAGCATTTAGTTAAAGAATTGCCGTGATTACTGCAGAAATAATGCAGGGCAGATGGGTAATGGGAGACATTCACAGACATCCACTGGTTATCACTTCTTGTGAAATAATAAACGACTAAACCCCAAATAATGTTGTCTTCATTTTGTTATTTCACATTACACGTTAGTTTGTTAGTATATAAAAAGATTAAAAAGACCAGTTCTTTTTTATCTC
>OMLM01004335.1:2978-24942 GCA_900302695.1 Helostoma temminkii | reverse complement strand
CTCTCTCTCTCTCTCACACACACACACACACACACACACACACACACACACACACACACACACACTGCTAAAAACCTGCTCTATGGACAGATTGTGCCTGTTTTAATTAAGCACAGTAACGTAGGAGATGATTGTTGGCTGGGTTCTGAAATCAATTAACTAACACCAAAGTCCTTGTTAAAGAATGTACATATTTCATTGAGGGGGTATGGGCAGGTTAATTTACACTTCCAGCTGAGCCAAATTAATTTGAATTAAATTAAACGATTGCTATCTAAATTGAGGCTATGTCAAATGTATTATTGACTAAATACAAATTAATTTTCTTCAGGCTAAGATAATAGAAATGAATTTAACCTATAAGCCTAGCCTCCTGTAATAACTCAAATCACTATCTCTTTATTAGATGAGCCTCTACAACAGTTTATGGTCAACAGAAATCCTATGAATTTTTAGTAGCTTTAAGGTCCTTTATGTCAGGGAGGCAGCAAGACACAATCAACTTTCAGAAGACAATCAAGACAAGTTTTTCCAGGCATAAATATGAATACAGTAGAACAACAGTATGGTTGTTTGCTGCTGGACCACCACAAAAGGGGGCTCTGTTTCCTGTCCTTCAAGCGAACCACGATTGGAATTGTTGCATTGCTTAATGCTATCTTTTGGATCACATGCTGTAGGTGTGCTGGCATTTTAAAGGTTTTTTTTTCACTTGCTCATCTCCGCAAAACATTCTCAACCCCTGTGGGCATGGTGTGGCTGAGACCTGTTATAAAGCAACTAACAGAAGAGCTAACTGCAGTGTATTTTCCAAAATGTCAAACTATCCCTTCACTCAAATCACTAATGGCAAATATCTGCCACATTGAAAAAGTCAAAATTGTTTTGTATTGATGTTTGTACGCTGTATATGACTATCACCTGTAATAAAAGATACAGAAGTAAGTAAGTAAGTGTTAATTACTAAATAATTACTGTTTACATTACTGTTACATTTTTATTTAGACTTTAATGTCTTTTATAAATTGATGTTACATAATGATGTTAATTTCAGAATCAAAATTGTCCCTGACATGACTGAAGATCAATAGAATTTGTTTTAGTTTCTTCTTCACATTGATAAGACATGTTGATAATAATAACCAACATGTGATGAAAAATGCATGTCTGTTCTTGGAATAAATCATTGTCAACCTCAAATTTTCTGGCTATACTAAATAACAGTGGAGTAATATGGAGCATTGGCATATGGAAGCTGATGTGCAGCTGCTGTTTCAGCCTCTGTTGCCAAACTTGCCTCAGAGATCCATGAAAAAAAACAAACAAACGTAAACTTCAGTATGACAACACTTTCAAAACGCCTGAACAGCTTGGGTACCTGGCACACAGGAAATATGTCTTCATTGTATACATCTGTGACAGAGAAGGGAAACAGCATGCAAATTTCAAATCTCAAAATTAAATTAAAATTTAAAATTTCACTGAAAACAGTTGCTGCAGCTATAAAAAATACTGCTTGGATTAAAAACAAACAAAAAATTTTAATTAATACAAATTAGATTTAGAAGACTTTACAGTTCATACAGCATATGACACATCCTGCCAGTTGTCAGTGATGAAAATTATTTGAATGAAGGAAATGTTCAGTAAAATATTACCACGTTATGGTTATGTTGTGGCATTCAAATAAATTTATTCATCATCAGCATTACTTCATAATGACTTCTTCATGTTTGTGGCCCTCCTAATAAAGTGGTCATATGCTCATTGGTATTACTATATGTAATGGTAGTATGCTTAGGTTAGGTAGGTTGAATAAATAAATTTAATTATAAAATAAATTAATAAATTCATGAATGATTGCATGCATCAAGACAAATTATAATCAACATTAACTAAGATTTAATCTATCACGATATCTTGATGTTCTTTTTATATTCTTTACTTGTGAACCACTGTGACCGTGAAGAAGACATGAACATCATTAATAACTCAGAAGTCATGATGATTCCAATACCATAGTTACTGCATTAATTAGTGTACTGCTCTTACATTCCTATACAACTAAACTGCAATTGCGATTATTGTTTTTGTAAGGAACGTAATTGCAAACAGATAATGTTTTCTGTGAACATAATGACCATATGTTCACAATTAACGTAAATGACAAGTCACAAATACACTGATACATATCGTATCAAATAAACACCTGCAGACAACGTATTTTTGTGTGCCAGAATTCACCTTCAGTGAAAATATCCGATCTTGCAGTTCAATGTCCAAATTATGTGACTCTATATCTACAACTCTATTCTACTTTATTCATTTGTTTTATGGTTGGGTTCAGACACTCTTAATACTGGGGTAGGGTCAGGGGAAGATTGTGGGCTGGGTGTGTCAAATTTCAATTTTGGCAGTGAAAAGGGAAAGAAAGGAAAAAGGAAACACTGGCATTAAAACACCCTTGAAAATTTTCTCTGCAGAAAAGTATTAGTACTGAACAGGTGGCAAGGAAAACTAAGGCATACAAAAAATCTGAGCTTTAATAAAAAAGAAAAACAAACATAACAAATATAAGTTGTTCTTACAATGTAATTCTCACTCAGCTTTTCTTCTTTTTTTCAGTGATAGTATCTTTTTACCTCCACAGATTCTTTTCAGATGTTTTAGTTATCTGTCACAGTTTTGGCATGGAGAGGAGGGATATTAACAGAAGTTTGCAGAAATAGTTTGACATTTTGGGAAGTATTATAATTTGCTCTGTTTGAGGAGGCAGTTGGCTTAACATACAGACTGGAGCAGCCAGAAACAGCTAGCCTGCCTCTAATTTCATAAATCACAATCCACCTTCATAAATCCACCTACCACAACCTTAAAACTTAGTTTTTTATTCTTTCTCTAAGAGAAATGCAAGAAAGTCAGTTTAGATTTTTCCCAGTTTCCTTTATACTATGCTAAACTAAACCCCTGCATGATCTAGCTTCATAACACACTGAAATAAATAAGTAATGGTAATAAAATTATAAAAAAAAATGTTAATGGTAAAACAGTAGAAACACTGATAATTAAGGAAAACCAGTGTCTTAGGATGTAAAACTCTTGTGTTGTCAATTCAGTGTCAGTCATGGTGTATTTGCGATAAACTAGCCTGGATTCTGACCTAACTGGACAAACAACATTTAGCGCAAACCCACAGGGAATTACACTTGTACATGTGAGGGTGTGTGAAGGTATTGTTTTTTGAATTTCAAAAATACACCTACAGCTCACACTGCTGTGACATTAAAAAGATTCCTGTGAAACCTGACTCAATAAGATATGACAGAGAGTGAGAAATGAGGCCAAACAGCAGGTTAACATTCTTCCTCTGTCTGTGTCTCGCTGCACAGGTCCGTCGCTCTCTGCAGCTTATACATTACCCATGTGTCTGACAGTGTATTGTCTGTCACTGATCTTTCCACAGTGGTTGCTGCTGCTGTTGGGTCACTGGGGTGGATATGAAAGGTCAGCGTCCTCCTCTGACAGAGACTGTATTGGGAAAGATAAACAAACACGAAAGGTTTCCAAATATACAGATGAGACAAGGGAGTTATATTTGCATAGACAGCCAATGAATACTGAAGAGTGGAAAGAAAAATAAGTAGTGCTGTGTTATCGGTCATGCAAACTAAGACACCTGTAAACTTAGAACAGTGCAATGAAAATTAAAGTATGATACATTATTGGGCAATGTTCAGTATGCATCTTCCTTTCGGGAACAGTGGACAGTTAAAGGACAGCAACCATCAAGTAAATACATAGTAGGTTCTGGATGGCCTGGATTTAAGTACTGAAATTTTAGTCATTGTGCCAGCATGAACAAAAGACTGACTAAAAATGAACAATTACCAACAATCACCAGTGTTTAGGGATAATCTTTATTTTGGTATCACTTAATATTATACTAGTACTAGGATTGAGCCCATGTTAATTCATTTCACATTGAGTGAGTGGCTGGTCCCTGTCAGTGAATCTGCTTGGCACAACACCAGAAGGTGTATGAAATATTTATCATATTTTCTGGTGTTATATTGCCATTTCCATCCATCTGACAGACCATGTCATGTTGGAAAACAACTGTAGACATTTTCTATCCAATTTATGGCTTTACAAAGGTGTTGTAACATTTTAATAACTTAACAACTTTAACAAAATCACTTCATATCAGACCAGATCTGCAGGACTAATGCAAAGGACTTGAGGCAAACTGATAACAAGTCCTCTGAATGCAGTATTAACCAGAATTATAATTCTATACAAAAGTATAATTGCAAAGTTATGAAAGAGAGAGGACTTCCAAATAAAACCAACTCAAAAGGCTACTCTACGAAGAGAGAGAAAGAGAGAGAGAGAGAGAGAGAGAGAGAGACAGGGCGAGAAAGAGAGAGGGTGGCAGCCAACTCTTACATAAAAGGTACAGGGACAAGTGAGCTTTCAATTCAGTAAAAGGCTGTAAGGCCCATAATAAAGACTAGCAGCCAAAGATAATGACTAAATGCATTCATCAAACCCTTATAATAAATCAACCATAAAAAAAGATAATAGGCAAAATGTGTCTTCTTTTTAGTGTGTCTGAACATCATTACATTAGTTTTACTTTCTTTCATGACAAGTGGGACCCAGTTTTGCACAATGGAATTTTAACAGGGTCAAAGGCTGGAGCAGGTTTCATACAGTACTAGTGCTTAAAGTAGCTTGTTGCAGATCAGATCATTTGGCCCAGTTGCTTTGAAGCATGAGCTTTCCCGCAAGGGACATGAGTGAATGTGGCCTGAATCGCCCTGCAGCAATCAGATCTAACCAATGGGAATGTGAAGTACTTTGTTTAGGTAACTGGGTACCAAAGTACAAATACAGCTTCCAACCACACTGGAAGTGTTTCAAGCTTGTGAATGCAGGCATTGTTCTTTATAACTTAACATTAGTTTAAATGGGATCTTAGACTGTAGCCTTTACTCTAGGGCTCTGAATAAAATATTTAGAGGTCAAACCACAACCTCTCTGAAGTGTCTGTGACTGACTGGTACCTGTCTCTGAGCAGTATTACTGAAGTGTCGTTTCCAGGCAGTCAGCTGAGACTGCAGTGGGGCATTACATAGCTCAGCAGAATACAGTGTTATACCTAAACCTTTTGAACCTTTCGTAAAGAAATAATCTTTTAATAATGAGCTTCAGTAGTTTCTTGAATCGAGTTGTTCTAAAGACATGCTGGCAGTAACTTCATATTTATCACAAATCATATAGACACAAGAGCATTATCTATCTTCAACTAATGTTAATCCATCCATCCATTATTTTAACCTCTTCTCTTGTTACATCATGTGCTTCCCAAAAATGATCTCTTTCTCTAACATGTAGCCTGCGTCAACAATAGCAAAATAAAGCACATTAAAAGGAGGCTGGGGTGGTGGAAATAGCAGAGGCAGGAAACATTAATAGCATGAGTGCATCAGTAGAATAACACTGAATAGTGTCAAGTTCTAATAGTTGATGCTGCCACCTATGAGTGGTTATTTGTCATACAGCTTGTGAATTTACCAGTGACTGTGAAGCATGCATGAAACAGGTGATATACTGCAGCTATACACTCAAACTTGAATGACGATGTAGATGAGCCCACTCAACTCTCAAGTTCCACAATTTTAAAGTGTTGTTTCAGCTCATTGCTTTGGTTTTACAGTCAAAGACGTCATAACTCCTCTCATATCTCAGAAAATGGCAGAACTTTTCAGAACTATTCAGAGTAAACCACATCATTGCTGTGAACAGCTTGAGCTGCATAATCCAAGTGTTTTGGGGACAGATGTTTGCACAGTGGCTCTAAATGGGCAATATTTACATCATTATTGCTTGGATTTTCCTCAATGAAAATCAAATCTTACTTTCACAGTGAGCCAAATGCCAACAACAATCTGGAAGAAGTCATAAGAGTGTTTACAGGGGATTAGGTGAGGGAGATTAGAGGAAACAGGTGGTATAAGCTGACATGAAAACAGCACAGTATGGTCAGGGTAGTGGCTGGGTGGATGTTTGCATCCTGACCAAGTATGTGCATATTTTTATTACATGTACTTTTAATAGCCATTAATCACAAGCAGTGTTGGGGAGTATCCTAACCAGCTGCAACCAGAGGTGTTTGAAGTACACAAAATCAAAACTCAAGGAAAAGTGCAAGTATTTGCTTTGAAAACTAGACCAAAAGTAGAAGCAGCCTTAAATTGTTCTACTCAAGTATAAATACTATTAACAAGCTCTAAGTTTCAGTTTAAGTTCAGAACGAAAATAACATTTGGTAAAGGTGAACATTTAACCATTTTATATAGTGATGGGGATTAATCCATTAATGATACATCAGCATTTTTTAAGAATCTAAACCTGCAAAACATAACTAGTATCTAATGCTGTAAAATAAACACAGTGGAGTAAAGCATCATATTTTCCTTGACCTTAACAAGCTAGGTTTCTGATGTTAGCATGTTGTATATATTCATTAGTTAAAGTGCATGTACAAATGTATAACCTTAATTGTTTAAATCTGACATTTATTATTTACTCCCCCAAAAGGGCTCAAGAGATGCAAAGACAGTTTGGACCAGAGGAATTAACAAAGAAACAACCTAAAACACTTATGGGAAAGCTGAACAGTCTGAGCACAGTATGATTTAGCTATCCAACTAACTTGTTTTAAATGTTTCCAGGCTTTAACCACTGAAGTGGCAAGACAGGGTCAGGAAGAGATACTGTAGCTGTAGCTAATGAAGAAAGAGAGAGAGAGAGGTAGGAGAGGAGAAGGACAGAGTCAGCTGGTGCAGGAGCAGCAGGCCAGATGGTGAGCAAACACAGAGATGTTGAACAGGGGCAGAACAAAAAGCATCAAAACATTCCTTCCTCTTAATTCACATTATGTTGAAGTCTTTAATAAATCCTCAAGCAGTGCTGAGTACTGTTAGGAGGTGCCTGTACAGCATTAAAACATTTGTTGGAAAAGAAGTCAAAGAAGTGTATGTGTGTAAGTTTCAATACTTTAAATAAGTAATTGAAAAAGTTACATTACTCTACATTATTACACTGTTGACAGGAGAGCATAATGCTTGTTTAATTTATGTGGAATACCAGTTTAACTCTGCGCCATCATTATTCACTAACGGCACTGACTTTACAGTAGAAACAAATTATAGTGATCTGCAGAATGGGTAAGTCAGCAGGCCAATGACTTATAGGCTAAAAGGCAATTTGAGTGGTTCAAGACTGAATGGTTTGTAAGGGAAAGTGTTCACATACACAATAGTTACAGGTTGGCAGCAGCAGCTTTGTCTGTGTAAATGAGGTAAACCTGCTGTTCTGGATGTTTTCCAGATCAGATGCTGCTAAACGGCCTGATCAGAGAAAAGTAAATCTACACTGAGGATAGCTGATCAAACCCAATTCTTGTCTAGTTCCTTTAGTTCAGCTGATGTGAAGAGTGAATATGAAAATGTAAAAAAGAAAATGAAATTCTGTAGTCCATTGAGAAAATAAGCAATTAATTAGACCTTATTGTAGATACCTATGAATGGCATTACATTTGGATTTGTTATATTACAAATGTCCTGTCCATTTTTTCACATATTCCAGCTGTCTTTCTAATTTATGTATACTTTCAAGTAAAGTACACAAAAGCTGAAAAGAAAAAGAAAAAAAAGAAAAAAAGTGATTTCAAGTAAATATTATTAGTAACATTCTACACTGCTCAAAAATAAAAGGAACACTTAAACAATACATCCCAGATATTGAATGAAATGTTACAGTTGAAAATCTTTATTCATTACATAGTGGAATGCGTTAAGAACAAAATAACATAAGAATGATCAATGGAAATTAAAATCGTTATCCCATCCATGAGGTTCTGGATTCAGAATCACACTCAAAATAAAAATGGAAAAATCAGATCACAGGCTGATACAACTTCTGTGGAAATTCCTCAAGACAATTCAAAATGTAGCGTTGGTGGAAGGAACGAGACATGATGTCCCAGAGGTGCTTGATTGTAATCAGGTCTGTGGAACGGGCAGGCCAGTCCATAGCATCAATGCCTTCATCATGCAGGAACTGCTGACCCACTTAATTGGTGGCCTGCTGGAGGTCATTTTGTAGGGCTGTGGCAGTGCTCCTCCTGTTCCTCCTTGCACAAAAACTGCTGGGATGTCGTTCTCCTCCGCCCCCTTCCACGTCTCCTGGTGTACAGGCCTGTCTCCTGGTATCTCCTCCATGCTCTTGACACTGTGCTGGGAGACACAGCAAACCTTCTTGCTACAGTGCATTGGTGTGCCATCCTGGATGAGCTGCACTACTTGAGCAACTTCTGTGGGTTGCAGACACAACCTCATGCTACATCTAGTGGTGAGGGCACTGGCAAAATGCAAAAGTGACCAAAAATCAGCCAGAATGGATGAGGACAGGGAAATGGTCTGTGGTCACCACCTGAAGAACCGTTCCTTTATAGGTGTTGTCTTGCTAATTGCCTCTAATTTCCACCTGTTGTCTGTTCCATTTGCACAACAGCAGGTGAAACTGATTCACAATCAGCGTTGTTTCCTAACTGGACAGGTTGATATCGCAGAAGTGTGATGGACTTGGACTTACATTGGAATGATTATGTGTTCCCTTTATTTTTTTGAGCAGTGTATTTTCCAGAGCTGTTGATCAGATCACATCACTATTATGTTAATAAAGTAATATTGATTTAAGTTTGAAACTTTAAAGTAAACATAGGAAGTCCTTCAAAGTTTATTATTTTGGAAAATTCAAACTTATCATTGATGGTAAATGAGAGGATTCATTAAATATAATGTTGCGTACAGCAGCCAGCATGACAACCTGCCTACCAATAAAAAGAATATGTGTGTATAACATAATGCTTTACAGTGTACCAATTACACCCATCTCAATGCAAATCCATATTAAAGGAGATAAAAGGAACCTTCATCATGGCAAATGTGGCTGTAGCAAGACTGTGGGAGTCTACTGTTACCACTGAAATGTGTCCAAATCAACTAATTTACACCTTGAAATGAATCAATGTGAGTTCACTCTTGAGATTGGAGTTGTCAATTGCTGCTGGCTCAGAGCTTGTGCACTTCTTTTATTCCTTGTCTTCTTGACAATGTTTTGGCAGATAAACCAGTAACAGAATACAAAATAAAACAACAGATGGTTTGTGCCATTCAAAGAGCCTCTTCAACAATAAAATGTTATTTCAGTGTTTTTCCCATCTGCTACTACTCTCTTAGCATGGATGCTGATGTACACACACTTGCATGCTCATAACACACACACACACACACACAAGCAGGCTGACACACACAGAAGATCTGAGGCATGAGAACTGCAAGGCAGGCAAAAAAGATTGCCTCTATTCCTCTTCATCTTCCCTCCTTTCCTCAGGAGCACAGTCCTCCCACATCTGAGCTGCTGTAAAAAAAATGTTTGATCTCTGAACTTTAAGTTTAAGCACAGTTTGTTTCTTTGCAAAATAAATCGAACATGTTCAGATTAATGAACAATTTAGTTAGAACGTAGCTTTTTTGATTGATTTACAATGAACATTTGTTCAGTGTTCTGTATCTTGATACTCTAAACATATGGATTTTCATGCATTCATGAAAATAATTGTAACTATACTATGCATAATTGTTTTTTATTAACAATCCCTTTAATATATTCAGTGTGGAGGTGGTTGGTATGTGACCAAACACGTTGAGCCAGATGCTTTAATATATATGTATACATATATTTACTAAACATCTTAGTATATGATTGCATACATTAAAACAGTGGAGACTACAAGAAGATCTGCATTTGAACATTGTACCAAGTGAGATTTGCTCCAAAGTAAATGTCTTAGCAGTAAAGAATTATATCCTCCTATTGGCCTTAACCAAATGTGATGCATGGAAGGCGCATACCTCAGCATCTCATGAACAGCTCAATGAAAAATGCAGCAGAGTATCGTACAGAATGAGCTCACTGCGGAAAATGTAGAGCAAAAGTAATCAATTATCACACCTCCCACCACATTCCCATTGCAGAGGCCCCTTGATTATTTAAGGGAATTAGCTATCGATCAGTTAAGTGAGTCTGCGCGACAGCCAGCTAGCCGGTCAGCAATACCACTGTTGCCTACACCACTGTGTTGATCAGCCTTCTGAAACAGGGTAAGGCTAGTTAAGCACTTGCCAATTCCTTCTCAGTAACTGACTTAAGATGACTTGGGAGGAATGCAGAAATTAACAGTTGCTAATTATGTATGGGAGGCAGGCAGACACAAATCAAGGTCAGCAAATGTTGAGGAGACATGGAAATCTCACGCCATATGCTGCAGTGAAGTGTGTGCTGAGCTGAGTCTCTGAATGCTCCCAGTTCATTATCACCATTATCATCCAGGATGTCTAGATTCACAGCAGAGCAAGCCGCTATGCCGTTCAGTCATTAAAAGAATACATTGTGCTTTTGCTGAAAAGTTTACAACTACCCATATGGATCCATATGCAAATAGGTTGTTGCACCAGGCAGATGTACCATTGTGGGTCCAGGCAAGCTGCTACTACTGTGGTGCCACGTTAAACTTTCAATAAAGATTTCTTAAAAAGCAAGCTGCCGGCAGTGAGATTCTTCCAGGACAAGACTCAAAGAGTCTAATCTGATGATTTCTATTTGCTATTTGATTTCTATTTTTTCAAAGACATGTTTACAGTGAAACAAAATTGATTATGGCACATAATCAATAAGTGCCATTTACATTAAAAGGTATCAAATGACTGTGTAATGTCAAACATGCTTATATTAGTGAACAAACTACAGACAGTGAGACCCAGTGTTTATAGAGCTTTGTAGTCTTTTCAGTTTATTGCTGTGGTAAGATTTGGTGATGACGGCTCACTGCCACAGCAAAATTCAAGTTCCATGCCAATTCAAGACAGTTAAAACCATACATAAACATACATAATGTGCACCAATCAGGCATAATATTATGACCACATGTACAATCAAATGCAATCCAGTTTAAAAGCTCTGCCATTTCTACATTTACAAAGTTATAATTTTTCATGTTTAAATTGAAACATTCAGAAATGTGATAATTCTACTACATGAGCATTAGTAAGGTCATTGTGGGTGGTGGAGTCATATTGGAGTATGTTATGTTGAGAGGTGTCTCTAATGATTTGGACCCCTCATTGATGTAATTAGGAACAGGAACAGGAAGTTGACCATATATGGGAGTGAAATCATAGGACCAGGGGAGTTTAGACCATGACAGTGTTATTATATTGTACTGTAAATAAGCTGAGCTGAATTTTAATATACTGCATGCCCCTCACCAATGGCAGAGTGACTAGACAGAATCCAACGTGCAAAACACACAAATGCCCACTTGGAGGACTCTCTGACTGTGAAGACTGTGAGGAACAAGATTCTTTGCTCTGATGAAACAGGATTGAACTGTTCGGCCTCAATTTTAAATGTTATCTCTGGAGGAAAGCAAACACCGCTCATCACCTGCCCAATGCCATCCCAACAGTGAATTATGGTGGTGGCAGCATCATGCTGTGGATCTTTTTTCAGAAGCAGGGCCTGGGAGACTGGTCATGGCTAAGGGGAAAGCTGACTGGAGCAAAATACAGAGATATCCTAAATGAAAACCTGTTCCACAGAGCTCAAGGCCTCAGACTGGGCCAAAACTTCCAACATAACAACAATCCTAAGCACACAGAGACAGCACACACACAGAGACAAAGACGAATCCAAGCCAAGTCCTGCCTAGCCCTAGCCCTGTAATTTGTGTGTTGGTGATATCAATAAAAAAATAACCTTGAACATGGAATTTACATTGAGGAAAAACACTGCTGCATTATGGGTGTTCCCAGTGAAAATGTCCAATAGGAAAATCAAAGTGTATTATGGTACCACACCTGGACTCAGCTGGGAAACTGCTGTGGGCATCAAATGTACAAAGATCAGCCCTTGAGAGGCAGTTTTAATTTCAATTTGTATGTCAGAGCTCAGATATACAATCAGACAAATACATGGCAACGGCAAATGTTTTCCAGCCATAGTAGCTTTCTGAGCAGAATGTGTGAGCTGTTTTTTATTTTTTTCCTGACCCCTCCTGTTGTACTGATCAGTCCAGCTTTAACTGTGGCCCAAAATCCTTTGTGATTCCTTTGCTGATACTCCCCAGCAGAAATGTGTGAGACAAGCAGCAGCCAGCTACCATTTATCATCCGAATGGTGAAAGCTTGTCTTGTTTTTTTGGAACAGTCTGCACAGATGATACTCTGAGCTGATAGCAAAGCAGCCACTGCAGCAACTGCTGGTACTATGAGAGGTGCCTGATGGCTCCAAGCAAGGCCGGACATTTCACTTGACCAGTTGCAGCTAATTAGTGTTTGATGGTTTTATTTTGAAAATAATCCTGCGGCATTTACACCACATCTCAAATCGTAAAGACAGATCATAGGAGAAACATCTCCTACTATGCTGTAGATGGTCATCACATAATTTATTAATTATTGTTTAGTGTTTATTTACTTTTAGTGTTATGGAGTAGTAGAGATAAAAGACACAATTATTAAAATGCCTTTGTGATTTGAGGTACCACACAGTTAACAATCAGTAGTTACGCCATGTCCCTATTGATAACTGATGTCCTGCATTATTAGCCCCTTTCAGTGCCATTAAGAGCTCCTCAGTGTCAGGCATGTATCTCTGAGTCCCTCTGCTGCTGTGGTGTGCATCATACTGTGGTTGACGTGAGAGCTGATTAAAATCTGCCACAGCCCAGTGCACTGAGGACACTCACAGTTATTTGGGGCTTGCAATGCAGAGGATGATTTTCCTTTTCCACTTTCTCTTGCTGTCATCAAACCAATCATACCTTGTTTTTTACTTCCCTTCCACTGTATTTGTGTCTCTGTAATAAAGAAGGGAAAAGAAATGTCTTTGAAGGACTTCAAAGTGGGATGAGTAGAGGATAAATCTATTTTGGTGAGCAAAAGATGCAAGACAGGTATATCACGACACACAGGCAAGCACCAGTGCAATTTTTCTTTAGACAGGATGTGATTACATGCTGCATTACAATGCAGCTCATTACTGCTTATGGCGAATTAATTACATGCCTTTCAGCTGAACTAAATTAAAACCTGGTTGGTTGTGATACTCAACAGAATGACTGATGAACAAGGTTATATTTGATAATTCTCTGTGTAAAACTAAAGGCTGCTAGAAAAGCTAGAGGAGACATTAACTCTATCCCAAAATAGTAATATGTTACATCTTTCAATGTTTCTGCTTACTAACCCTCTTTTTGTAAAAAAAAACATATCTACGTATCTACAGCAGAGTACATAATAATGAATGATCCTGTAAACATACAATCAACACAAAGCAGAATCAAACAAGATCTGATTAACAGATGTTTAGTATTCTCCCTCTAGCTCTAAGCTCAGATTTTGAAGGAAATATTCTTCCATGTCTACTAGTTACTTGGTAACATGACCCGCTTGCTATTTGGTGATGAGGAGGTAGTGTGTGGTAGATTCATCACATCAAAACAGATGCTCCCTGCAGTTGAAAGCAATGCTGATCAGACTAGTGAGTGTGAAACAATAAAGTTTTAGTCTGAATCAGGACTGAGCTGAAAGACAAAAACATGCTTATTTGATTCAAGCAAAAACATAAATTCATATATTTGCTCTGAAGTACATTATGCAATACAGTATAAACTGTATAATTTAATCTCCATAATCTGTGTGAAAATCAAATTTCACAGATTGACCTCTTGTCATGGCTGAGGATTCAGTGTGTGGACTAAAGAGTGAGCCTGATGTGCAGGTGAGGAAACACATGAAACAGGAACTGGGCAGCTGGATGGACCGAGGCGGGGATATCACTGCGTACATGAGATAACAGTTAGTGGTGTGGTAATGCAGATGAACAGTATTTCAGTTGGGGAATCAGGATTGTATAGATTAGATTAAGGGCAAGTATTTGTTGATGGGGCAACAGCAGGTTTTCTGGAGGAGTCTAGAGAATGGAGCACATGATGGCGGGTAATCCAAAAGGCAGCGCCCTTTGCTTCTCTTCAGACGTTCAGCGTCATCCTGAGAGCACATGAGATGGCAACAGGATCAGAAGAGCTTACGATCTGGCGACTGGCAAGGAGCCACAGACCTGCTTATAAAGACGAGAGACCAGGTGCTAATTATCAGACTGATTGCAATGAGAGTGAACAGGGAAACAGCAGGAGCAGGAATTTTGTCCATATTCTGTATAGACGGTTGTCAGGCTGGAGACCATGACACCTCTTTTACAGATATTTGTAACATCCATTACAAATAGAGTGTGCCTGTCTGTGTCTCCAAATTAGCTATAAGCTAACTGCCAAAAATAACACTGAGGGTAAGCACACAGTCTGTACCCATAGATCACTTTCACTGTCAATGAACTTCATGTAGCAGAGGTCAATAAGTCAGCATACTGTGAGTCTTTTAGCTACAGTAAGAACTACCTGTTGTTACAAGTGGTAACAATTTACCTTAAAGTTGGTATGGTACTTTTTTGATGTAACACATTTACCGTACTTAGCACAATAAGAGCTGTATTAATGCTCACAAATACTCATGAATTATTTGTGGCATACCCTCAGGACAGTGTGCCAGTTTGAACAAAAACATTCAAAATAGAACTAAAATGAATCCTGCTAATTGCCACTTTAACTTCAAAACCATGTCCTTAATAAGACATTTACAAACCGTGGAGAAAACATTCACAAGAGTGAGAGCTACAGTGCCTGAAAGCTGACTGAACTCATCAATCAGCTCTAATTATGAGTTTATTCATCAGGCCATTCATGTCACAGCAGTGAAACAAAGTGTAAAATGAGTGAACATTTTGAATAAAAGCATTCAATAATTATAAGTAGGTAAATACACAAAATATTAACAATATGACAAAATGAATGAATTATTAATTTGGTTCAGCTGTTCTATTTAATAAACATACAAAACAAAAACTAGGGTATGCTCACACATATTATTATGTGAGATGGAAAAATTTACTCTTATACTACTATTCCTACTGTAATCAGCAGAACGATGTTCAAAATTAGTTTAGTTGAAAGGGCAGAGTTCCCAAATATACCAAAGATGTCATGGTTGGAGAACAGAATGTAGAATATTTACATTCATTTGGGTATTTCAGGCATAAACACAATAAGTGTTTATTGAAAAGTTAGATTGAAAATATACAAATGATTTTTTTAGAGTGAGATGAGTTGAAGAACATTGCAGCTGCTACAGGTTCAGGTATACTTATACCTGAATACTTAATTTGTCATTGGAAGAGACACGTTTAATGTTGTCCAAGGTTATTTGGTCCATTCTAACAGTGATAGGAGTAGCTTTAATGTCATACCATGATGTTTTTGTATTTTAAGTCGTTTTGTACCTACACATTAGTATTCTGTATTCACTCTATACACTGATACACTCCTGTTACAAGAGTGTCACATAAGTTGGTGGCCTTCAACGAAGATGCATTCTCTCCATCTCTTTGTTTGTCTTAGAAGAGCAGGGAAGACAACTCCTGCTTGTATCTGCACACCAGCATAGCAGAAACACAGGCTTCCCATTCTAAATCTGTTTCCAGCTTTTTGTGTGCTTTACAAACCCAGCCTGAGGTACGCTGCTGTCAACACAGAGCCTGTTCCCATTGTACATTCATTCTCATAGATTCCAGACTTTTAATTTCCACAGCATCCACAGAATCAAATTTGGTTTACAGAGATCAACAAGCACACAACATACTGTACTGTATAGTACTGCGTGTGCAGGTTATTAGGTTTATAGGTTTAAGCAATATGTGAGTGCTGGTGCATGATGATCTTTATTTTCATTCATGAAGAAGGAACTGTAAGTCTGTAAAACATACTGATTTTTAATGTTGTTTACTTTTTAAATTAACAACACAACACTAACAATCTCAGCTTATTTTCCATACTATATTATATTATACCTAATGCATTTAAAGTCATAATGTGTAATTTTATATTCTTACATGTATGAAAGCATGCAATTTATTTATATGAAAACATGTTATTTATTATTATACTAATATAATAATATATTCAATTTTCTTGTCCTATTACTTTGATATTTGGTAGACGTGTGTGTGTTATGCCGTTGCTTTAAGGTGTACCAACTAAATAAAATATTTATATAATCGGAAAACTAGAATTTATTTGGAAAGTGTCTGCTCATGACAACTACAGTCTCTTTAACAAAACTGTGGTTCTGGCAAATAAACTATGGTTAAGGTTATGTAAAACAATATTTCCAGGTACAGGCTACAGCAAACATTCTCCATGTCTCTGGAAGCAGCCACCACACTCCCCCCATCTTTCTTTACATAAAGGGCACACTTGCAACAGTGGCACTGTATAAATAGATAAATAGATGCTGGGCTGCTCTAAACTGTTATCCCATTACTTTACACTTTTCAGCAATCTTTTTACCGTGTCCTGTAGCATATACAGCATATCTTCTTTTATAGCAAATACATCAAACATCCCCTCTGGCTTGCACTTGCTGTTGCATTCTTGACAAGGAATCATTTTATAATTGCCATAAGATAGATTGTGACCATGTCAGTAACCAGCAAAAATGCTCTCCTTACACTGATTTCAATAGCTTTGTCTCCAATGCAGATCCATCAGGCACATCGGGTTGTATTTTCACCAAAAATCATGTCATATTAGGGAGAACACTTGGTGTCTAGAGCCCCCATGGCATGCAAATACAGTCTTTTATATTTCTACATGGGAAAGACATGGTGCATCAGTAAATTTCTCATGAGACCAGACAGTTTGTGAATATGAATATAATATGGCATATGATTCTACCACAAACTGCATAAATTGGATATGCTTTATTTATCACATTGATCAGGAGAAATGGTTTGAAAACACAATATAGTTAATATATTGTATATATAATATATAGTAAAAATCAAGAACAAAATTGGTAATGAAGTAAAATGATTGCACTGCTCATCTATCTTATGAAATGTATTTAGACTGTTGGACTTAATTGTTGATTTTCAACCGTCCTATGTTTTGTTTTCCTTTAAGTTAGATTTACATCATGGCGAAGGTTTTGTTATTTTATGTGACAAACATTCTGAATCAATACTAAATTAAGTAGCTTGAGTTGATTAGTGAAATATTTTGACTTTCTTTGACTTTCTTGTAGATTAATCCATCAGTCTCTCTACTACTGACAGTCTCTTCCTTCCATCATTCCGGTTTCAGGCCCATCCTCTTCTGACATAATCCTTTAGTGATGGTAAAATTTATTTCTCTTACTTTTCATGTAAGAAGCACATGTTTGCATTTTATTATGCTGAGCACTTTTCATAAAATTTCAGCAAACCTGCACTATTAGACTTTGTGCCTGAGTTTTATGATGGAAAGAAAGGTAGCAAAGCACCAGCTTATATCTTCATTCTAAAATGTAGAGAAGCTTGGTCCTGGCTAAGAGAACAAACACACACCTGTGCTGTGTAATAGTATTATGTGTTTAAGTTAGTTTAAACGTTTGCTGAGTCATACAGTCCATACGGGTAAAAAAAAAACAGGCAGTGGTGATAATAAAGGTGATGGCTATGTTTAAATGTTCAGCTTGCTCCACTGTGTTCTATATTGCTGTCTCGTACTTACTTAGTTATTTCTTGCTGTATTTTGCTTTTTTAATGTAATGATCTATTAACTTCTTAGCTCTTTTAAAGCACTCTGGCTTCACAGTAAAAAATGTCAGTGAATCGATCATAAATTAGTTAAATTAATCATTGCTTTGCATGGTATGAATTTAGTTTTCTTTACCCTGAGTTGAGGAATATGACTATGCTGTTTCCTTGTCTCATGTGAGGTACATGAATATTAATGTGACAGTCATAATAAACTTAACTGTTTATTTGATACTTTTTGCAACTCAGCATGTGTCCTATGGCATATTGAGCATTTATAGCATCCAGTCTTTGCTGAATCAAATTTGTCTGTGTTACTGTAAAGGGCTATACATGTGTTTTTGCAGGTTTTAGCACATTTACTACAAGTCAGATAAACTGGACATTATTGCTGACCACTTTCCAACAGCAACAATCCATGGTGTATAGATCTGTGATTTTCACAACAGCTAGTGGCTGCATTCCATTTGCATTTCCAAAAGGTGTGAAAACGAGCTTGCAGAGCTTTGAATTAAACTCTTTTCATGCCTTGTTCTTTTGTAATGCAGAACAGATTTTCAAACCTGTGTGTGCAAGGCCACACAACACAAATTTACACAGTGCAGAGCATACATAAATTTCACTAAATGATTACCTGGCTTGATCAGCGTTCAACTTGCTGACTGCATATTTGTCCTCACAAAGCTGCACAACAAACTAATTGAAACAGCAAAAACATGTAAGTTTTACAGCACAGCTAAAAACATTGTAGAATGGAGCATTTAGTTCCAGAAATGTTGTCGCTTTAAGGGACGATTTCTAAACATAAGCCATACTGATATCCATCTGCGTTGAAAGAATCAGGCTTATTGGTGTGTGAAGTTTTATAATGTCTATCCAAGGAAATTTCCATCTGCTTTAAACCTTAATGTTCTGTTAACATGATCACCCCATTAAATGCTTGTTATCAGTTTATCATCAGGACAATAGACATGGCTTGGTATGTCTTTAAATCACCTCCTAGGGGTCTCAGACCTACACCAGACCTTCACTGTCATACTTACAGTCAGGAGTGAACTACTGTAGATGGTGGGAAATCAAAGAATTTTAGTGGTCTGCCTCATGGTGCAGTGACTGGATGACTGGTCTCATTTTTTTCCATAAACCCTTTAGACATTATACAACCTATATTAGTATTTACTAGGGCATCTTAGTCACACTAGTGCAACCAGTATTAGCAGTGAGGTCTTTGACCATTACAACAAAAATATGCACAAAATTAGCAGCAGGAAAAAAAAGCTTTGCTGGCTAAAGAGTGTTTTCATCAGCTTGTTCGGATGCCAGGTGTATTCAGTAAAGGATGAAAAGTGTGTTTGTTGCATTTTTATGATAATTTGTTTTTGATGTGTTTCGTTATATTGAGAAGTGTAATATTTTATCCATTATGTACTGTATGTATCAGTAAGTACACAGGCTATGGACTAAATAGTACTATTCAACAGCAAGTACTTTTTTAAAATTTACTTCATCAACCTTGCCTAGAGGTACAGCGAGGTTTCATGAATATTAATGTGAAATGTACACAGAGACTTCAAACTCCCACACAGATTTGAACTGAAATCTTGGAAATAGCAGACAAGAAATTAAAATAGAAAGAAAATACAGAAGTCTCAGAAATTCTTAATCAAAACAACAGGGTAGCCATCATGGTGCCAATGTGTCCATCAGAGCACACAAGACTGTCATGAAACAAAAGAGTGAAAATGGTATGTTCATAGCGGCGAGTGTTAATATGTGGAGGCCTCATCTGGCGACACTGACAACAAGAGCTGTGTGATGTCTTTTTTGAAGGTAAAATTATGCTGTTGGGTAGAAGTGGGTGTTTACATCACACACTGCTGCACATAATATTGGCCTGCAGGCCCATCTCTCCAGTGAATGAGCTTTTATACTCCAAAGTTGGGAATGAAAGGAAGAGGAAAACCAACGTTAAAGGCAGATGGTGAACCTGCAAAAGGACCTCCACGGGCAGGACAGACACATTAATGGAACAGTGACAGAAAATATTGCCTGTGGCCATTTTAGAGGTGATTTACATGTAGTGTTTGGAACAATGCATAACAGAATGAAGACACATGACCTTGAAACACAAAGTCTTAATTGTATTCTTACTTTACATGAGGTCTTATTCTGCCATGCTGCAAAACAATTTCCCCATAGTATGTATTATCTTTGGCTTAGAGCTACGACCTTTGTTTATTCTTCATTTAGCTGCAGCACAAAAACCTTCTTCAAAAACAACTTATTTGAACAAAAAAAATATGGTCCTTATTTGGTATTTCTCCCACCGTATGTGAAAACGCAACCCTGGAGAGGTTATTTCAGAGAGGGAAACTTTCCTGTTATTTCTAGTAATGTGTAGTTCAATATTCCGAAAATTACACATTACGCTACTCTGCTGTGCGGAGCCAGGACTGCACACAAAGCAAGAAATGCCTGAACTTTCAGTGGGATTAAAAGCAAGCTTTGCATAGCTAAACAGTGAGATCCCTTGAAGCTGACAGTCTTTTCAGTGTGCTAACCTCGTAAATCAATATGACATCAAATGTGACAACTATAGATTTAACAACTTTGCATGAATCTCAGGCAAAGTTGGATCTCAGCTGACGAAAGTTGACTTCAGTGTAGTTAACCTTAGTTTCCTCTTTGCTCCACTCCAGTAAGGCACTATTGACTGTGTCAACTGAGTGTGAGCTGGACTGCTATTCCTTCCTTCTTTTTCCTCTGATGCATTTAGAAATCATCAGCACCTCTGACACCTGCAGCTCCTTTTCTTAGGCTACAGGGCATTTAATTAATATTATAAACACATTATCTACATGAAATCTCTTTCACACGCTCTTTCTCTCTCCCTTTTACCCCCAAACTTGAATCATCCTGTAATAAATATGGTGTGAGGGAACAGAGTCCAGCGGGAGGAGAGGGAAGAGATTACTAGAGCTGCTTGTAGAATTTTAAAGATCCATTATCTCAAACTGGCCTGATTTAATAAGCACTAGGGGACACTGGAGTATTAAATCTATCTGCACTTTAATGAAAAATTCACCTAAATTATGTCGTTTTCAACTCAAAGTCTTTCTCCAGTTTCACAGCATACAGCCTGAATAACTTGAAGTAAATCAGGCTATAGGAGGCACAGAGACATGAGAAATTTCCACATCTGAGAGAAATTACTGATTTGCTTTGCTGATTCAGCCAAGTTGACACAGGGATGATTTTATAAGGATGTGTTTTTCCATGTGTCTGTGTCAGCAAAGGTGGGGATCCTAAAATAATTGCTCAAATCCTTCCTGGTGGCCTGTGAGGAAACTTTATCTCTTTTGCATTATTGATAAATCGTGTATCTAGTCGACCATGAAGCATTTAAATGATACACTAGTCAAACAAGCACTTACCTGCTGGCCAGTGTGCTGTCATATCCTGTCATGGTCTACTCTGGCTAGGCCTTCATATGCTCAATATTACTGCAGAACAATGGACTGTGCGCCCACACTCCTTTACATAAATGAAATTGTGCTGTTTTCAGCCCCTGTAGCTGACAAGCTATCAGCAAATGAATTTGCATTGGCAACCAGCATGGGGGTAGCCTCCTATTTGAGAAACAGCAGTTACTCAAACATTTAAATGTTTAAAGTTTAATGTTTTAAGCAGCAATAAGAACAATATATGAATGAAAACAAGTTTATTATCGTGATGCAGTTCATTGCTTCTTTTCCCCTTGCAGCAGGAAATTTAATGCATTAAGATATTTTTACTAGTGCAGTATGAAAGTGTAAGGATGCCCATATTAGAAGGTAATCTTTGTGTATGAGCTTGGACATTATGAACTGACTGTGAGACTTTTACAAAATCTATCCAGACCACAGGTGCAAGCAAGTAAATTACATATTTTTAACATGTAATTAACTGTAAGATTCAATATTTACACGAACTTATTAATATCAATATCAAAACATATCACACACTTCTTCTCTAGTACACCATATAAATCCATATACATTTCCAGCTGTTTTGTTTTCTTCTGGACAATGGCTGGAGACCGGAGGCCTCTGAAGACTTTGCTGGCATTTAAAATTTAAAAAAATTAGGATGTGATATTTAACAT
>OMLM01004334.1:77035-87873 GCA_900302695.1 Helostoma temminkii | reverse complement strand
GTGTCAGAAATGTGATTGATAGTGTTATGCCTGATTGGCCTATGTTTTGTGGTATCAGTAAGTTATTATCAGTAAATCACATTTACCCCTCTTCAAAAGTGTCAGTGGCCCGTACGGGGATCGAACCCGCGACCTTGGCGTTATTAGCACCACGCTCTAACCAACTGAGCTAACCGGCCACGTGCACTCCCCTGCCAAGGCCAATCTCTGGATTATACATATTTCTGGGCTGATTTTAAAAGCACATGAAACAAGTTGTCACTTAAGTGGGAAATTAGGTTTTTCTAATGACACAGCCAGTAGATAATCTTAATGAACTGTGTTGGGTTTCTACACAGTATTATGTCCTTGTCCTTGGGAGAAGGGGGGCTACATTTCAGCTTGATTGACTCCTAGATTTATTTAACAGGTTATACTGTTCAGCTGCTCTTCTGCTTTAATCACTCAGTTACGGATCAATAAACCTTACTTGTGTAAAGCCCGAAGTTTGAAAATTTCAGTGGCCTGTACGGGGATCGAACCCGCGACCTTGGCGTTATTAGCACCACGCTCTAACCAACTGAGCTAACCGGCCATGACAACATTGTGCATGACGGCCTTTCAGTCTGAAACGCTATGGATGCTGGTCTAGTGTAAATAGCTTTTCCATCATGGGTCATCAAAAGAAATTCTCTCTCCAGACTAAATCTCCTAACCAGCTCCTCTGTGCTCCTGCTGTTGTCCTGTCCACTGTCTAGTTCAACCGCTGTGTCACCTCCCAGATGATTAAATGGTTCAGCAACTTCAGAGAGTTCTTCTACATCCAGATGGAGCGCTTTGCACGACAGGCTGTCCGTGAGACCCTCACCCGGTTGGTTTGGAAGTGATCTCCATTTTATGTGATATAAGAGTGTCAGAATATGACATAAGAATATGCTAAGTGTTTCATCATCTACTTTGCAAAGAAGGTTGGACTGAACTTTTTGTGTGACACAGGGATGGTGCACCTCGTCTGGGCAGAGAGACTGAGCTGAGAGTGGGTCGTGATACGGAGCTTTATCGCATCCTGAACATGCACTACAATAAAAGTAACGTGTACCAGGTAAGAGAGTGAGCGGTGTAGCTGTTTCCGGTTTATGTATAACTGTGTATTTCCTTATCTATAGTTTCTAGGTACATCAGTGCAGTGCGAGAATGATGCTTCCACTGATTGGTTTTGAGTTTTATTAACTCACAGCAGGAGGCACAGCTGAACAGTTTATAAACCATTTTACATTCGCTGGCCACTTTATTAGGTACACCTGTAAAATCCAATGCAATCCACCTTTACAAAGTGATAATTTCTCAGTTTTTACATTAGAACCGAAGCTCTGAAAGGTGACAGTGGCACAGTTGGTAGTCGTTTACAAACCGCAAGGTTGTGGGTTTGATTCTCAGTTCACCTGATTGTCTCCCCCATTTTGAAGTGTCCTTAGACAAGACACTGTACCCTTAACCCTTGGCGCCTCAAAGAGGGGGAGAATTATATTTTGAGGAGGTCATAATACTTTGGCCACCCTATTTAAAATGAATGAAGGGGCCTGTATGATTCTACCTCCCACTGTGACTTCTGTAATAAAGAATTATCACCTTTCAGACTGTGGTATTAGCCTGAGGTCACTTCAGAATTAATGGAGACATATCATTCTTACTACTTTCAGTTCAAAAGCCTTCCCACAACCTTATTAACACCATGCTCTAACCAACTGAGCTAACCAGCCATGTTGATAAATGTGCTATTAAAGTGTATTATAACTTACCTAAGGCTCAGGGAACTTATAATTAACTTATCAACATATAAGTAGATAAACTTTACTATGGTCTTATAGGGACACAAAATAAATATTCAGACAGCTACCTAAAGAGGAGATACCAATTATACTGTAGTTTGCACTAGTAAAGTAGAGAAGGAAGAGTACTAATATGTGATTAGTTGGATAGAAACATGTTAGCAAGAGTATTTCATAAACTCTACTACTCAACCATATGCATGTTGTTGTTTTTTTTACCTGTCTGCAGGTGCCAGAGAGATTTATTGAGGTGTCAGAAGTGGCTCTGAGGGAGTTTTACTCAGCCATTTGGACGGGGAGAGACAGCGACCCCTGCTGGAAGAAAGGCATTTATAAAATTATCTGTAAACTCGACAGCCCCGTACCAGACACCTTCAGACTGCCTGGTTGTCCTGTTGGCTGACGATTGAACCACTGTCATCTGGCACATGTGCACAAGTGCGTGCGCAGACGCACAGTTGCTGAAAGAAGGGAAATAAATACAAACATCAAAAAAACATTTCAAACTACAAGAGCTGGCATGAAGAAATTAAATTCTACAATCTGGACTTTTGGTAGTTTACTCTCTTTCAAAGAAAATCATCATGTAACATAATAAAATGCTCTGGTTTGACACAGTGTGTAAAGACACGTGTGTATATGGACACACACAGAGTTAACAGACTGACACACTTAGTGCTGCAATAGGAGTCTTGTGACTGTGCTTATCTGAGAACGTGAACATACCACTGAATTAAAGACGGACAGAACAGGATTTCCCTCTCCAAACATTCTGCCCCAGTCACTTCACTTATGAAATCACAGCGCTGCTACACACACTTGATAAAACGGTGAAAATAAGAATTGCAACATTAAGTCACATTAAAATACAACATTTATCCCCATGTAAATCAATACAGCTCATAAAAACGCCATTCTATGCATCAGTTCAGCGAACAAATACGTACCTTCCACGTTTACATTTTAGACACAACATTTTCCTTTCTCCAACAACACGAGGCTTATTATCAATGTACTGATTTGTATGGTTAACAGATTTAATCAATACATTTATGAAACACGGGCCTTTAAACTCAAGCCCATGTTTCATACAATCACGTCAGCTGTTTCAGTCTGTGCATTTCTTTTGATTACGTATCCATCTGTTCAATATTGAATTATCGCACAGCTTTTGTACATGACGGCAACATGTAATCAAATTGTAATTAAAATTATGTCAAGAGGGATAACGTATTGACTTTTTAAAATGGTAAAATTAATGTTCTGTTGTTTTCTTGGTGTACTCTTATTACTGAAGTATTTATGTTTTGGTATTCCTTTGTTGTGATGCTACACTTAATAGGCCAGTTGCACAATCATTATTTGTTTCCCTCAAATCCAAAGGTTGTGAGGAAACGTCAGCGCTTTCTACTGTAAATCACGACTCCTTTATGTAGAAGAAACGTGGGTTTCTACTCAAGAGAATGTCGATCGACTGCTCCAGATAAAGACTCCTCTGGTTTAATCACAGCTCTGTGAGACTGAGCCCATGTGTGAACCATTTGTGGTGTGTTTTCGAGTGCATTTTTCCTCTGTTTGCATTTTCTATTGTAACGTTGCTTTTACTGGTATCTCTTCCCTTCTGTACATGTAGACCCGTGCCTCATTCCAACGTTGGTGAATTTTGGTGTTTAAACTTATTGGTGAATTAAAGTGATACCAGGCTTGTGTTATGTTGTCTGGATTCACACACACACACACACCAGCTCTGACCTTCAGCTCCTAATGCCATCATACATTAAGCCTTTAATCTAACAACAGCACAGTAACAGGCATATTCTCACTGATACTAATACTTGGATGGTTTTTAAGAGGACCAGCCAGGAACTAAGTCTGACCACCTGAGACAGCACCACACACACACTGTGGTATGTTAATATATCCAACACAGACAACTGTTGCAGACAAAGCTTCTGTCTTTTGACTAACAAGCTGGGGAACGTGTCTCGTTAGAGTGGACCCAGTTAAGCAGAGATATGTGCTCCACATGGTGGTTTCAGTCTGGTGTTTTGGACTTTTATGCTTTAAATGAGAAGGCTGCTAATGGGTGAGGAAAAAGCAAAGGACATTTAGGACTCAGCAGTGGGGCTGCATATTTACATATGCCACTGATAAGGCTGATTCATTGTCCATTGCATCACAAAACCAATTCCCACATCTTCCAGACAGAAACCAGCTCATGACCCTGAAAAAGTCGGTCTGAATGAAAGCCACTGTCCAAGTCCACCAACCTCTATATATGACATCCATATCAACGCATTTATACACGGTGGTGCACAACTGGAGAAACTTCTGCGACTTAGGACTGAGAAAGCAGCCAAAACATCACCGGAAGTCCGTTAGTCATTCCTTCACAATTTAAGCCTGGCGCTTGTCCCGGTGTTTGAAGCACACGCAGTTTAGTTGACAGTCGCTGGTGGCCTGTCGTGATGGATACATCCGGATTTGTTTAGAATTTAATTAAATTTGAATTAAATTATTATTATTTATAGTTTTACAACACGTTAAGTAATATTTTTTTTCTTGTTCATTCCCAACTAAACTGCCTTCATCTTATGTGGTTTTATCCCGTTACACGTCTTACAACTGCCTTATGTTTTTACTACCTATCCTCTAATATTGTTTTTTTTTAAATTTTATTTCCATAAAATAGCTAACGTCGTAGCCATAAAAAAGCTAACGTCGTAGCAACCCTATCTTATTTTGAAAAGCTTGACAGGAAGCGGTGTGTGTCGTTGCCGCCGTCTTCACCGTGGTCTCCGCGCAGACAGGAACCGAGCTGCTGGACGATGGCGTTAACGGGACTGCTGCTGCTGGAGCTGGCGCTGTACGCCAGCAGCTTCGTCTGCGGGATCGTGACCGCCGCATCCCTCACCATAGTCCAGGTGACTTCACTCAGCACTAAACCGATTTGCTAGCCTGGTTTGAGCTACTGTTACTTCCTCCTCTTCCGGGTAGACTCACTTTGCCAGTGCGCGTCGAAGTTTTCAGGAGTTCAATTAAACGGTAAAACGGCTCCAGTTGTTTACTTTGTGCGGTCCTCGTTCAGTTTTAAGCCTTTTAACAGTAATTCCCGCACAATGAGCGCCACATTAGGCTACCTGCTTGTCGAGACTAGCGTCACACTTTGCGCCTCCGCACTTTATAAACCGTTAATTACCTGCGGCAGACTGTTACTGTGGATGTTTTGAGGCCTGTAGGCGTCAAAAGGGGTAAAAAAAAAAAAGAAAGAGGGGAAAGAAAGAAAGAAAGAAAGAAAGCAAATGAGGCGCTTTCACTTTGCTCTGATTTGCTGCTCACTGTTATTGGCACAGTTCCTCCTCACGAACACGGAGCTGCGCTGAATGTCACTACCTGCACAAGTAGCAGCTGAAACGGCGTCTATCGCTGTCCATCATGACAGATCAACCCCTGATCGATTAACTGCGACACGAGTGGAGGTGTGGTGCGAGCGCGTGACACGGCCACAGTCACGTGATCAGCTGCAGGTGATGGTCCTCGTGCCCAGTTGCTCCCCCACCTCCCTCCTCCACAGATCCAGCAGCAGCTGCTGCAGGTTGTGTGACACAGAGTAACAGTAAAGTTTCAGTAAGGTGTGTGTGTCTCCCCCCTCCTCTCTCTCTCTCCCCCCTCTCCTTCCTCTCAGGGTGAGTTTGGAGGCAGGTGTATGCTGTATGGACTCGTCAGCTACAATGGAAGCTTAGACCTCATCGGAGTCCAGTCCTCCAGCTCCCCGTCCCTGTGCTACTTCGTGTCGGCCATATCCATCATGGTGGCGGTGGTGTGCTTCTCGCTGTCCCTGTACTGGCTGTACGTCTTCTGCTTCGACGAGGTCGTCGGGAGGTGATTGTCGACTTCGTGGTCATTCAGCTCACACTTAGCTCACACTTTGTGCTCTGTAACTTGTCGCACAGCTCGAATTTATACTGGTGAATGATCGACGTGCGACACACACACAGGAAAGTCAACATTTCCTCTGAAGTTAACACGGATGCTTCTAGTGGTGTGACATATACGCTCACTGGCCACTTTATTAGGTACACTTGTATAATCTAATGTAATCCAACACAGCAGCTCTCAGTTTTAAAATTATTTATAATTCTACCATATGTTTATCATTGAGGTCACAGTGGGTGATGGAGTTTTACTACTGTTTATATCAAGGAGGGATCCTAAACATTAGACACGACTCTCAATGTAACATAATCCAGTTCAGTAATAACACAGTGCACTCCAGTATGAGTACACATACAGTGGGATTATAACCCGCCTGACAGTTTCAAGCTGAGAAATTATAACCTTGTTAAAGTAGAGTTCATGGCAGAGCAGATTTTACAGGCGTAGCTAATAAAGTGGCCAGTGAGTGTTTATGAATGCATGTGTGGAAAAGGTTGAAGCGCAAATGTTTCAAATATAACACAGTGTAGATTATAATACTTTTGGTTATTGCTACGTCGAACACTTTTAATTAAAAGTCAGACTGATGCTATTACACTTGTTGAGCTGGTGTGTTGTAGTGGAGCAGTGTTGTCGGTGAAGCAGTTTATGTCAGAACAAAGACACGTCACACTAACATAATCATATGTCACATACGTGATTTCATGAATAAATGTTTGTCTCCTCACGCTCTCTCTGTCTACGCTGCTCTCCGCAGGGAGCGCCTGTGGATGAACGTGATCGTGGCGCTGTGTGGCGTCTTCCTGTTCTTCCTGCTCATCACCGGGTGCATGTTGAAGATCGGACGCGACTCGCTCTGCTCGTCGGTCACGCAGAACGTTCGCAACGTCACCAGGTGGCGCAGACACACAGCAAAAAGCCTCCGAGCGAACAAGTCACAAATGAAATCAAAAACGACATTTGAAACCCAGAGAGCTTCGTGTTTATGATTTCACTGAAATCTTTTTCCTCAGCCTCATTTATCACCATTAAACATACTTTCTGTTCCTGTCAGCGACCGCTCCACTTTCTTTTCCCCTGGCACATGATAGCAGAGAAATATTCTTCAGTTTCGTTCCTCTAATTAAATTACTCTGGTCCCATGACTGCTGTGAGAGATGTTCCTTCTTTAAAATGTCATTAGTTCTGTTCACAAATCCTTAATAGTAACTGAACCAGTAAATGAAAGACTTTTTATTTATCGTAAGGACATTAGCTACCAGAACAACTATGAAACTCGTTGTCCATCATCTTTCTAACATCTTATCTGTTTCCACTTCTCAAGATGTGAGGAAGCCCAGACAAGAAAATGGGTCAGTCCACTGAAAGGAGAAATGTTCTACAACCGTCTGCACAAAGCTGAGGTCAGTAATTCATTCAGAATCACGTGGATTAACAGTTCTCCACTTTGCATTATGCTGCACCAGTTAAATTCATGTACTGGAACATAATAGTTTAATAACTTTGAACATTAAGCATTTTATAAGAAAAGTTTACTGGGTGTTTTTTTACATACACTACTTTGGAAAAGTACCCTCCCTTCTGATTTTTAGTTTTTAGCACATTTGTCACAATGACTCAGATCATGAAACAAATGTTAGTATTACACAACCTGAGTAGGTACAAAATGTTTTATAAAAGTTTTTAAATTATTATTTAAGGATTTTTGTAAAATGTTTATTAAGGGGAAAAAGTCCAAACCTTTTTAAAAAAAAAGTAATTGCCCCCTAAACCTAATAACTTGTTGAGCACAGAATTCATGGTTCCATCGTTTATAGCAAGTCGTTCAGGACCTGAAGCTGCAGAGCAGCCCCAGACCATCACACTACCACCACCATGTTTGACATGTTGTGGTAGTGATGACATGATGTTCATTTTCTCAAATGCTGTTTGACTGCGTTTACTTTTCCACTTTTCCAGGCAGGTTTGGACAGCTTTTCCCTTAATAAATTAAATCATCATTTGAAAACTGCATTTTGTATTTACTGAGGTTATCTTTAACATTAAATCATCAAAAAAAATTGACATTGACATTAAAGTTTGTTTGATGATATGAATCATTTAAGTGTAACAAATATAAAAAAAAAAAAATCAGGAAGGGGGCAAATAATTTTTCACAGAACTGTGTAAGCGTGAATGAATGTACAGAAACAGCTCCAGATGCTGTTAATCTTTCTTGTATCTATAAAAACATTATTCCTTTAGCGTTTTCTCATAAACATGCTACGTTGTGCTGTCTCCTCCTTCACTCCCTCTCAGACGGCAGTGTGGGTCAACTTCTTCTTCTGGCTTTTCATCGGTGTTCTGGTGATCATTCAGAGGCGTCAGAGTGCAAGGTCGAAGGTTATTGCGGGAGGAACTGGCGGGATTTTCGGCGAGCCGGGGGCGACGGCTTCAGAGACGGAGCCAATCTTCGGCAGTCCCCCGAGGCCACAGTGACGACACGAGCCAAATAGGAATTAAAAACCACATATATTAGCACAGAATGGTAACGTGGAAGTAGATGTGGAAAATGGGTAAATACATTTAACGTGCACTAACATGTAAATAATGTCACATTCAGCAGGGTACACGTGGAAGTATACAGAAATGTGTGATTAACTGAGGAAACAATAGAAGTGTCACCATTCGACGAGGATGGGATTCGAACCCACGCGTGCAGAGCACAATGGATTAGCAGTCCATCGCCTTAACCACTCGGCCACCTCGTCAGGTGTGGACTGGCTCTTTGAAAGTAAAAACACACACAACCATGTAGCGTCTCTGCATGTCTATCAGGACATGTCTGAAAACGAGCAGAGTTGAACCTCTGATACGTGTATTTACCCGTTTCCCACATCTACCTGAAGACACGTACCAAAGCCAAATGTGTGACTACTTGGAACGTACAGAGTAGTGTGGATTTGTTCATGCTGAGTGTGTTTCTGTGTGAGTTTGTTTACACAACTAGCAAATGAGAGAATGTTTATTGCAGCATTTACTTTACATTTCACTCAAAATTTTATATTTTTATTTTGATTGCAGGTAAAACAGATTTCCACTTATTAATATTTCTAAATGAACCACAGTGTGACTTTGTTCCACCCAGATATTACTACTCTGTGCCTTTATCCTTTATCTTATTTACATTGTTTCATTTTCATTTACTCTTCATCCACCTGTCATTTGATCTTGGATAGTTCAGTGTCAGTATGATGTGAACCAAACAGAGTGGAGAAACATTCACTACAGCTCGAAACAACAGTAATGATGTTGAAATTGTATAATACTGCAATCATTCATTGTATACTTTAATCATGCTTTATCTGCTCCCACCCTAATTCTCACATGTAAAGTTCGCTCAAAGACATATTGTGATGAGTGAATACACTTCACTGGGCTGTCTGTCAGCATATTATATTGCACACGTGTGTGTGTGTGTGTGAGATGTTGTGCAATTTGACACATGGTGCACTGCTTTTTAAAACAATAAACCAAAAAGAGTTAAAACACAAGCTTTTTTGTGGAGGGAGAATAGAGACAGTATATGTTGAGCTGTGACTCCATCTGCTGGTTGTTAAACTTCTGGATATTCAGTTTCCTTTGTTATGCTCCTGTACTGCAACGCAACTGTGATTCCTAAAGCTGATGTTTGAAATCTACAAATACAAGTCAGAATCCTGCTAGTTTTTTCTCTGCATCTCATAATTTAAGTGTCATCTCATCCCAATAATAAACAGCAGTGATTTGAGCCAAAGCAGAATTTTGCATCTAAAAACAGCAACAAATGCATTGCCTTGCAAAAGTATTCATATCCCTTGAATTACCATGTATCATTTTCATCCACTTCACAATTATGTTACTTTAAGGCAAACAAAGAATGACCTATGATAATGACAATAACTTCTGTGTACCTTTCTGTTGAGAAAGACGGCATTTTAATATCAAATACGTGCACTCTTCCAGTGACTGTCATACACACATTATGACAGAGGTGTCTGTAGAAAAGCTACTGCTACAGTTTCCTGACAGATCATCAGACAGGATGAGCTTACTGCTGCCATTACAGCGTGACTCCTCTCTTTCTCTAGCTGTGCAGTGTCTGTGGATTACCTGAGCTCACTTGAGGTAAAGAGGAGAAAGGAAGCAGAGACAGGACAAGACAGAGGCAGATAAAACTTCACTAAAGCTTTAAATCAACGTCCAAGTGCCACTTTTACTATTTCCATCGAACGCAGAGATAAAGCATAGCCAGGGATACTGTTCAGAGTGAACTTTATGTTTTAAGACAATCTGTAAAGGACAATCCAGAAGAAACCTGAGTTTTGGAAGACAAACCCAACGCTTGTGCTCAATCTGACTCTGGAGTTTGTGGTAAGACGTCATTATACTTTATTGTTTCTTATTGTTGAGAAAAATAAGTAACTAAAGAGTAAATTCAGCAGCTAGAGATGGATGTTAGAACAAGGAGAAAAGACAAATATAGAGAAGAGCTGTGGACTCTGTAGCCTGAGCTCAACCATCATAAGCCTCTTTAAGCTACTTCACTCTGCAGATCAAATGTTCTGTTTTAAACCTGTTGATCTGTGCTGTGCTGGACATGGACTTGTTTGAGCTATTGATTCGCTTCATCTGCTTTTTTGGCAGGATTTTGGTGCCACTGCCAAGTCAGACAGTACAGAATTCATAGAGAACAAAGTAACAGGAGTCATATTGTGAGCCTGTGTTTTTAATAATTTCTTTGTCCCCTGCTTTGCTGTCTGGCCTCCATCCATCCATCCATCCATCCCTGTGTCTGTCCAGAGCATGTCTCGTGATCAGTGCGAGTCGGTGGCAGTGAGCGTGGAGTCCCTCCTGAACGACGCCAAGAGGATGCAGATGCAGTGCCGTGAACGCAGCGAGCAGCTCTCCATGGCTGCCACGCAGCTCAGGGTGGAGTCCGCAGCCCTGAGGGAGCACTGCGAGGCCACGCAGCTCGACATGGCCCGAATCCGCCGGCAGCTGGACGAGCTGATGGACACCAAATCTGCCTTTGAAGCCAAGGAACGGCAGGCACGTAAACTCAGCAAGCAGCTA
>OMLM01004334.1:59431-74351 GCA_900302695.1 Helostoma temminkii | reverse complement strand
GGTGGACTTGATTTAAAACAATTCCCCATTCATCTCTGCTCCTCGCACATTTGCTCTTGTAAAAAGCCAATTAGAAACCTGATTACATGTTTACATGCTACAATAATCTGCTTACTCTGGGAGAAATCTACCTGGGGAAAATCGGGTTCCTCATCCCCTACCCTGATTATGGAAACTCATGAGCTTCCGTTTACATGGCAGTTAAGAAATCAGTTCATTTGAGAAAGCCAATAGTAACCCGATTTCTAAATTCCATGTAAACGCACTGAAAACAGCAAGAGCAGAAGAAAGAGCAGACAGTTGTATAAGAAAAACACTACAAACATCTGTCTGAGCTCACCACACCAACACCAGCTCCATCAGTGTGGTCACACCAGCTCAGGGCTGCATGTGAAAGAAGAACCACCAATATGTTTCCAGAGCAGAGAAACCAGACAGATGCTATGAGCGCAGATTAAACTACACTTGACCTGGTTTACTATAACAGCACCACTGTAAGTTCTGCTGGAAATCACATCTTTAGGCCAGCAAAACCTGCTTAGACTTTATTCTACTCACCACACAGTGGCCTTAACCCTGCGGCAGACATCCCTTACAAGGACTCATGGGTCACAAGAGTGAAGCAGAGGCACACACGCAAAACTTGTGTCACAAAAGATTAAAATTTTAATCACCATTAAAAATCATTTTTATAAATACATGGTTTTCATATCATTAAGAACTTATTTTAAATAGCAAGAGATAAACAAGCAAAGGGAGGTGGGTGGATCGCTGAGGGTCAAAGGTGCAGAGAAAACAACACAAGTCTGCTGGGTTTCAGTTGAGACAAAACCACAACTGTTAGTGGAAGAAGCTGGAAATGTGTGTGTGCTGAGTTGGTTTTTTGCCACTGGGATCATCCTCCTGTTATCACCGCTCTGGAATATGACATTACAGTGCGTTAGAGACAGAATGGTATCAGCATGGTATGTTACACGTGTATACTAGAGATCAACTTACTTTCAATTTTCTTTTTTATTGGTGACAGTACTGCTTTTGCCTGCAAACATACCCAGACCCAGTTACCCAAACATCTGTACCCATGACAAATTTATCATTTGAAACGTCGCTACTGACTTCTTATCACCTTCTTGATAGCTGTCCAGTCTTCAAGGATGTCGATGTCCCTCAACATGTAGACAATAAAAGGTCCTGCGAGAGATGAAGGGACTTTTAGACGTTACTCAAGCGGCAAATCTTAGAAAAAGTTGTCAAGTAAGGAATCTGTTGGGAAACGAACATGAAGGCGTTAACTTTTACCTGAAACCAGAGCTACTTTCTTTTTTCTCTCCGATCGACCAAACAGGTTCTTCTTTTTACACTTTTTGCTCCTCATCTCATCACTCCATTCTGGGGATAAGAACATATCGTATTAATCACGTGACACGTCTCACTTTTGTCTGTGGGTTTATCTTTGCTGACGGCAGCACACCTGAGGTGAGATCTATATTCTGTCTGTCCTCCTCTAGTCTCCTTATCTTTTCAAGCAGCTCCGTCTTCATGGCATCAAACAGCAATGTCTGTTCACTCTGTAACACACATATACAGGTTCAGTTTGGTGGTCCTTTAGTTTAAATGTCCCAAACTAGTGTATACAGTATGTGTGTGTGTGTGTGTGTGTGTGTGTGTGTGTGTTTGCTACCTCCAGGTGCTGCTTTGCTCCTTGTACTTCACAATCATACTTGTGTTTGATCACCTGCAGACACAGCTCTTTGTACACTCCTGAGGAAAAAGACACGTGGGTAGAGACACAGGGAGGATGTCAGTGGCGCCACTGTGGGTATTTGTAGATTTTTGTGTCCTTAGTTACATTCAGAATCAGGCGGAAACTGATGGTGACACCACACAAGATAATAATCTTCAAGAGAGCTTAAAAAAACTATTTTCATTCATGTGTACATGCATCATGTGCACTAGGGATTTCGCAAGAACCGTTATTTCTGTTGATACCAAAATTCTGTAAATATGACAGAAGCGGCCAAACAGTGTGATTTCTCCAGTACTGAAGAGCTCAGCCAGTAATTTTACACATGTGTAGTCTGGGATTAAATGCTAAAAGAACATTAATGCTAATAACAACGTGTGGGATGATGCAGGTGTAGCAACAGGTCTGCTACTTGTTGGAGAAAATCCTCCAGAAGTCATGCACAGTTTCTGGGTCGGATTTTAAACACGTTAGGGACTAAGTTAACAAAATGTGGCATACAAATGTTGTGTGAGAGCTGCTGGAATGAAAAAAGTAAACACCTCAAACAAACAGTGTTAAGCATCTGAAGGACAGACATCCAGATCTGTGCAAAGAATTCAAGGCGAGAGCTGCAGCTGTTAAATCTGTATTTACAACGTGTCGATATAACATAAACGTTAGTGTTTGTGAACTGCTACACAGATGCGTCTGCTGTAATAAGACTCCACAGAAGCTAACGTTAGCTTGTTTAGGCTATTGAAGTGACAGCTAATAACATGAACAGGGTACTTTTCTATGCAAGTTACCATTCAACTGTGTGTGAATGTTTGTGTTTGTTTGCACTTTGTGGTTCTGTTTAAGCTGTAACTGATCGGTCTTACACCTGAGCCATTTTAAAAAAAATATCCCCCACAAATCTCCGATACGTGACATCGCTAATGTGCACTATTAGTTACTGTTCTGATTCTGATTCCAGCATATCAACAAGTCCCAGCACTCTGTATTTCCCCTGTAGAGCTGGCTGGCTGAATTCATACTTTATTTAAATAAAACACTGAGACAACATTGCCTGCATTTAGGTTGCACACTGGTCTAGATAATAAAATAAACTAGCTGGGTATGTATGCTGGGTAAGCAACGTAGATAATGTAAAGTTTAAGCATATTTTACCATCACTTAGAGCAGACTTACTACTTTAGCAGTAAAGCAGATATGTGATCTGAATTGTTTTGTTGTTGGAAGCACATCCTGGTGTCACAGCATTCTGATGTTTTATTGATCTTGATATTTACATTAGCTTGGGCTGAAAGAAGCCCAAGAGTTTTTTTTTTATTTTATCACGTTACATTTTTTGTTACAAACCTTCTTTTAAATTGTTCTTTGCCCCCACCAATAAAATATTTCAGAAAATGTGTGTTACGTACCAGCCACTTGTGTTCGTATCTCCTTACTGTTTTGTAGTGCAGCCAGTGGTTCTGTGTATTCTCCAGCCTTCCCTGTCAACACTTCGTCCAGCTTCACTTTCACCTGGTTCAGCCGCTCACGAAACAACCTGTGTCCACATGAAGAATTCAGTCTCTGCTCCTTTTTTTTCCTGCCACCTTTTTATACAACCGTTATTATTTCAAATCACATCGGAGGGAAAGAGAGTGTGACTGCCTATTCCCTGGTTTGACCTACTTTTCTTTCAGATCCTGAAACTGTTTTTCTAGATCCGACATCTCATCCAGACATTCTCCTCTCCTCCGTTCACAGTCTTCATCATCCATCTCTTCTCAGAGGTAGGAAACAGAAAGAGAGCACACTGTGAAACAGTCTTCCCCTTCTCGGGGACTTTACTATAATAAGGTAACAGTTCAACTACAGTTCAAAAGAGCATGTGGAGTTTACCTGAACTCTCCTCTTCCTCCTCCTCCTCTTCTTCTTCTTCTTCCTCTTCACTCTCTTCTAAGTCACTGTCCCTCTCCTCCATGCTCTCCTCCATGGTTTCCTCTCCTCCTCCTGCTCCTGCTCCTGCTCCTTCATTTTCTCTCTGCTCCTCCACCTCTCCGTTGGCTTCGGGGAGTTGTGACTCTCCTTCTGCCTCCATCTCCTCCTCTGGCTCTCTCACAGGGGGTTGGGCAGGCATACCTGGAAACATTCAGACATTAGAAATGAAATCACACATTGTCTGAGTGAAGGCATGATGTCAATGAGACACATATTACTGTATATCGACCATCTGTATCAAACCACTACTGAAAGACAACGCCCCTAAACACACAAGTAGTTCTACCAAAGTATGGTGAAGCAGAAGAAACACAATGTTTTATAATGGCCCAGTCAATGTCTAGCTATTAATCCTATAGAAATGTTATGGAAGCATCAGAGGCAGGCAGCTCATGTAAGACCAGCCAACATCTGAGCTCTTCTATGAGGAGGATCTGGGTAAAATCCCTCTAAGCTGATGTGCAGAGCTCAGAGACAGTTGATGCAAACGTTTAACTGAAGTTATAGCAGCAAAAATGAAACTGAACGCACAGTTTCACCCACAAATATTCAATATCAGATCATTTTCTGCAATAAGCAAATGAATAAGTGTCTTTTAGCCTTAATTTCCTAACTGGGTCTCACTTCATATAGTTTTAGAACTAGTGTAAAAATCAAAAAATATTTTTTTTATGCAAAAAAAAAAAGAGATTGAGATCAAAAGGGTTGACAAACTTTCAAACACCACTGTTCACAGTATACTTATACCTGGTACTACTTCTCCTGCAGTGAACCAACACTGAGGCCATGACTACATTCTGGTTTATATTGTCAACTTTTCCTAATGTCTTTGTGGTGGATGAATGTCGGCGGAGCTGGTGGGCTGTGAGTAACACCAGCAGTAAGGCTAAGCCTTAAAAACACAGCTCAGAAGGCTGACACTGGACACTGCGCTCCATCAGAACCAAAACCTCTCATCACAAGAACAGTTTCTTCCCATCTGCGTTAACAAGACATGGATCCCCACACTGACACAGCCTATTGACACAGCACCTATTTACACACCTGCTGTTTACATGACTATTCTTTGTTTGTGATCTTGTGTTTTTACTCATTTAATATTGTGAAAACTTGCACAAACCCATCCCTTGCATGTAAAAAAAAAAAAAAACTTTTTAGGAATAAACTTTAAACACTCTGATGGATGATAGTGGGAAAACCGCGGGACACCCAGCTACTGTAAGGCTCCTGTGTCTGTGTCAACACAACTAGAAACACGCCGCACACACCGGAAGTCGTCACATTATCTTTAAACACAGCAACATTTTATAACAAATACATACAAATAAATTCATAAACGTTACGTCGCGTTGGAAATACTCCACAGAATATGCTTACAAATGTATTATAAACACTTAATTCACGCCCTGAATGGGGCTACATGTATCGTTGAGGCTTTTATTTTGTTTCCTGAACGGATGTCCAGTTTTAATTAGCCTAGCTTGACCGCTGGTAGCTTCCGTGATGTCATGGTAAAACGTACAGTAAAATGGTTACCGTCACGACCTCGACGGCGGCATTTAAATTAAAATAAATACCCAGACTGACTCTTGCCATGTATAGCAGTCGATCCACTTACTCACAATGCCACATTTTAACCGAGACTCGCCGTTTGAATTTTCATTTCAAGTTTAGCGGCAAATAGAGCCCAGTGAAGTCAAGTGCAACACTAGCTAACAACTGACACCACACACGGAGAGGGGATGAATGCTCATCATATTCGGCAATCCGGTTATGATATTGATGGATGCTGTCTCTAAACGTGTTTTACGTGTGGTGGTGCACAATATAAACAGCGATGAAGTGTCATTAACTGAACGCAGTGACAGAGCTTCCATCCATTCCTGCTGCACAAGGATTAACAACGCTGTCCGTCTATGGAGGCAGGCGATGCTGTTTGTAAACAAATGCGCTTCCCTTCACAGAGCTGGACGGTAAGTACAAGAGCATGCTCACCTTCTCCCACTGTTTCGGCGGTAGAAAGTAAAACTGTGGTTTGCTATATTTTCATTTTAAAAAGTACTTCCTCTTCACTTCAATCTTCACTTCGGCACTTTGCCGGACTCTTCAGCCGTAAGCTCAGCCAATCAGCGCCGAGCTTTAAGTGTCGCTGTGACCAATGGGAGAGATCCATCCCGAACGTCGTCTATCCAATCAAAATTAAAAGGCAGTTTCGAAAGCCAATTGTAAGCCACCTTGTTGCTGGAAACCATCTGATTTAACCAATCAGTTGCCAAAACCGTGCAACTCACTTTTCTTATAGCTTTACATCTTCTGCAACATATTTATAATAATGTGTTATTTATTATTATGTGGTAGTTAATCTTGTTTTACTATAGTATTAGTCTACATATACAATGGAAAATATAGCAGTAAAATATTTTTTACATATACATGGGACTTTTCAAAAAGATTATTAAGGGGTTAGATACACACACAAACATATATAATAGAAATTGAAAACATTATTCCTTAATATAAAAGTATTATAAAGTCATAGACTTATATAAAGTCATAGAGCATGTTTAAAAGTAGGTTGATTTTATTTATAGATAGCTGGTCTAGCCTATCAAAGGCAGCATTTCCTTTCATTATAAATGACTGTATGCTGTGGTAATGCATTAATAATATGGTTTTAATGTAATGCAGCATGTCGTGTCATACAGAGGGGACTAAACATGTGAACCATTTGATGCAAGTTTGAATATGAATTTGTAAGACGCTGTGATTCATTTATGATTTTATCCCGCAGGTCAGGAAAGCATTGTCTTAAGCAGGCCTGGCCTAACATTATCATTCATGTGATCAGAAATTACAGACCTGCACTTATTGTTAGTGTGACAGTGTAGTTGTCATACAGCTGCAAACCACAAGAGGGAACCACAACGGTGCAAACCTTTTTCATGGCACCAGTGTCATGGCTGGAAAACTACGTGTGTAGCCAAAAGCATCAAAAATGAATGTGTCCTGGGACAATGAATGGAACAGAGTCATGTTTGATGTCATTAACTGCCCCACTGCTTTACCTTTAAAACGTACTTCAAGAAGTTAATAAATGAAGTGAAAGAAAGCTAATAAACTGCTGTATAATTGCATCTGTACGATGACAAATAATGGCTTTAATAATCAAAAAGAAACAATGTCAGTTTTACATGTTTTTATTAAAGTTGCATAAAAGTGTAACAAAATTGGGCAAAAACAAGACCTGTTGTTGATATTGCTACATTTGTTTGTTGGTTTGATCAATCATTGTCCAGAAAAATCATCAGCACTCCTCCAATCTGCGTAGTTTAGCTCTTGTATTTAGCCTCAATGATAATAATCAGTATATAGGCCTAAATTATTTTTTTTTTTTTTTTGCTATTTTCCTCAGTGGTAAAAAAACAGACTTCTTAATAACAGTCTAAGAAGGTATCACCAAGACCTGGATTTAGAAATGAAAATCCACCCAAATTCAGATATTGATTGAACTTGCCTGGTACAACCTGCCCAATCAAAATGTTTCCACAATATGCAAACTGCACATGGTTTGGAAAACGCCACCAGGAAGGCAAAAGCAATCGCACCAAAATGAATCGGAATGGATTTTTGTTCAACGTGTTAATCCAAGGCCCGGCACCGAGAAATGTCATGATCACAATAAAAACAGACCAGTTTTCAAATGGTAAATGCAAAGAACATTGTTTTTTCTAAACAAAATCACTGTATCAAGGCCTAAGTATTAAACACTCACTTCTAGAAAACAACAGAATCTCATTGTTTGTCAAAAAAGAAAAAAGAAAAAGAGCGACAGAAGAGCTGCGATTCTCCACATGCCGCAAATCTGCTCAGTAACACATTTTTATCAGTTTGCGTTACTGTTTTAAAACTGAATGTCTCCCATTTATTTGGTTTGAGTAACATAAATAATACCTAAGGCAACATCTGTTTTTTAAAAAAGGAAAAGGAATAAAGGACAGAAAGGAAAGGACAGCAGGATGAAACAGGATGGGAGGAGTAGAGGAGGAGGGGAATGCCAGGGAGAAAATGATAGAGCAGCAAAATGAAAATGGGCCAGAGAGGGTGTGTGTGTGTGTGTGTGTGTGTGTGTGTGTGTGTTTTTGGCTGAGAGAGAGAAAGAGACAGACAGTGGAGGTCTGCTGTCACCGCAGGTGTTAGCAGTTGGTCAAAGGATTCCCAGCAAATGTTACTGCTTCTCCTACTGGCCGGTGCGCTTCAGTCTCTGATCCGACTGGCTCAGGATCAGAAGCAGATGGCTTATTCCTGGAGATGATTGGCAGATGCAGCTAAGGACCTGTCTCCGTGCACGGTGTGTGCACACATCTGTGTGAGAGGCAGCTGTGTTTGCCAATGTGCTTCCGTTTCCTCCACACTAAGGGAGGCCTGTGTCTGAGTGAGTGAGTGAGTGAGTGAGTGAGATAAAGAAAGGAAGGAAGGAGAGTGGATGAAACATGGCCTCCCTCTCTCCATCCTGAAAATCAAGATGTCTCACTGGTGGCTCTCCTGATGTGGCAGGCAGAGGATGGTACAAAGTCTCCACGTCCACACTGAACTCCAAAGACAGTTTCAGTTTCTAAGTATGTATGTGTAACTGCTCTGAGCAGACGAGTGCCAAACACGAAATTAGGTGGTGAGAGGAGGGATGATTTGGAAATAAAAAAACAAAAAACAAGGCAGCTTTAATCTGGGTTTTCCTGTCTGGACTGTCAGTGTGTCAGAAAAAGAAGCCAAGAACAAAACAGGAACCAGTCCTATACTAAAAATCTAACTTGTCATACAGAACAGCAGAATATACAGGCCAGAAAACACACTCCCGTTATGACCGTTGCCGTTACATTATGCAGCAACGTACACACGTAGCATTTAGCAACACAGACATACACATGTATGTGCAGGCTGGCTTCTAAAACAGCGTCTCTTACCACTGCACTAAGCATTTGAGGAGAGAAAATCACACTTTTTTCCACAGTAATTTGAATTCTAGCCACCTGATTTAAAAAGAACCTACTTCTACTCTACGTTCAGAAGAAGATGTTTAGGCTAAAAACGGTTGGACCACCACAGCCAACCAGTGACGTTTTTTTTAGGCTGAAAGGATCAAATTTTCCTCTTTGCAGTACTAAAGATATCCCATACAGTATTCTTTGTGGTCAGAGGTTCAGAGCTTCTTCCCAAAATGACAGTGACATTTTCAACAGATACACAATAAAATAAAGAGTCTTTATATGCACCACTGTAGCAAATGCCTCTGATTGTGGGGGGATAAGGAAAGAGTGTACTGAACCCCCCAGAAGTTAATTAATTAAAAAACTAAAGTCAAGTGAATAGCCCCGTGCCCTCAAACAAAACCGTACAGTAGCATAAGAATAAAGGTTGGTAGCTGGATCATTTAAAAATTAAAATCCCTTAGAAATAACATAATAAAGTTTCTCATTGGTAGAGACACAAGTAACGGTTAGGCCCTGCTTTAAGCTCATTGGCTGCTTCCTGCTTCATCGTTCACCAGCCTCTCTTTTCTTGGTTTTTGCCAACTCTCTTTTGTTCCTCTTCCCACTCTTAACCACTCCACTCCCAGTAATTATGGGATTCATCTCATCTCTTCCTCCTCAGACAGATGGAGGCTAGTGCAGGGGAGGGTGGGAGGAAGAAGAGCTGGATGAGGAAGAGGAGTAAAGTCAAACAAAGCCAAGTGGTAAAAGAGGAGCAGGAGTGGGGGGAAAAAACAGGGAAGGAAAGTGAAACGACCAATGACATGCTTGTTGTCATCTGGTCATGAATTGTATGAACTTTACTTTTTCTTCGTAAGCCTATTTGAAAAGCAAGTCCAACAAACTGTGTGATTTATGGAGCTGGATCCAGGCAACACGTGAAGAAAAAGATGAAAAATTTAGAACAGAGGGCCAAGGTCCAGTTGGTATTTTTAATGATGATCTTCGATGGAAGAAAACTGACGATAAAAATAACAGGAAGACGAAACGTGAGGGCTGAGGTGGAAGGGGAGGAGGAGGATGAGGAAGATGGACGCCATCATTTCTTCTGAGGCGTGGAGAGCTTCTGCATCCCTCGGATCTTGTCAAGCAGCTCTGAGACGAAGTCCTACAATGAGACAGGTGGGACAAAATGGATGACGGGGGGAATTCAGAAACAAAAAACCTCCACAGTGTGAGAAGGAAAGAAGATTTCTTACCTCAGTAGGTTTAAAACAGTCAACCAGTAGGTCCTGGAGAACAACAAAACAGCAGAACGTTTATTTCAGCTCATGTATGTGTTGATGAATGGTCTGACACAACTATGTAAGTGTGTGTTTGTGCCCTACCTTGACCCTGGCTGCCCGTTCAATGTCACTGGGCATATCCAGCAGTTCATCCACGTCTATCTCCAGCTCTGGGATGGCCTCCTCCTGCAGCATGTGTAACAAGAGAAGAAGAAAGTGGAGCTCATTAACGGTTGACGCACTTCAAGAGTAAGTGAAGGTGACAGCTCACGGTCAGAGTGCGAGCGAACACACAAACTTGTGCTCCTATCTTTTTGAGGTCATTCGTGGGTGTAATGCATTCTCTAACCATCACAACTAAATGCCTAACCCTAACCAAAACCCAATTCTAACCTTAACCCAAAAGCGTAGTCTTAACCCTAAAGTTATGAGGACCGGCCTAAATGTCCTCAGACTGTTAGAAAAATACTTTGGTCCTCACTATGTAGCAAGAACAAGAACACACTAAAACACACCAGTAAGCCTCTTTTCATGGACACGTGGAAAGAAATGTTCATCGTCCTTTCTATTCTTGGGTCTTGTGATTGTGTTATGTGGTTGTCCACAAATAGACCAGCACAGACATTTCCCTCCCTCTGTACAGCAACTGATGAATTATCATTTGTGGACACTAGAGGGTGGTGCTGTTCCATCACGTCATGACAGAGAAAACAGACAAAAGGAAACATGTATACAGACAGTGGCCGTCTAAAATCACCACCTATTCACTAATTCACTACTCTATAATGTACAGTCAGCCGTCGACTCAATAGTGAGCAAAATGAGATTTGCTGCCTGCTAATCATCATCACACTGTGACAGGACTTATCTTTAAAATGTGGAGCAGTGCATTGTGGGATCGTTAGGTTTTTAGAAAGTAGTGAACATACCACGTACGCTACTTTCAGTGTTGCACTGTGAGATACCTTCAGTGTATTATGGTGCTACAGTATCAGAATTCTCAATCAACATTTGAACAACGCTACAAAATGGTGAACACCCTATATAATGCACTATATGGTAAACATGTAGTGTTTTGGACACAGTGGTTTCTGTGAACATAGTGTCTTGATCAAGACCACATAATAAAAAACGCTAGCCCTTTACCTAGAAAGCAAATGTTAGTTCTAAATAAATCTGTATACAAGAATAGCTATAGTATAAAAACAGAAAACAAATGGCCCAACTCAGTTAAAGTCTAAAAACAGCCACATGTGGTTTTACACTATTGTTTTGCTAGTTTTATTGTTTTCGAGTCTTTATGCTATGCTAAGCTAAGCTAACCAGGGAGAAGATGAGGCTTAAATTTAGCATTCACATACATGAGTGGTGTCTGTCTTTTTATTTAACTCACAGCAAAAAAAGTGAAGTATAGTTCCTAAAATGCTGAACTATGATTTTATTAGCAGGTGACATTTGTGGGGCAAAACAAATAAAACTACACCTCTAACATAGATTAACAAAACAAACAACAACAAAAAAAAGTAAAAAGAAAACTGTGCTCACTGTGAGTTTGTTTCTCATTAAGACTTCTCTCTTTATCCTATCAATCTTATTTCTCTGATTAATCTGTCACTGTGAAAGTGCTTTAACAGTCTCCCTCTCTTTCCCTTGCTCCTCCATCTGTCTCATTCACACGCACTGGCCAAGTGTGTGCTATCAAAAGAGCTCACCACTGACGACGACGACGACACTTCCACACATACATGTACAAAACACACGTTTCCCCCCTCTTCTGCAGCTCAATTGCTACCCTATCTTCATGTCATTCTCCAGGAATCTCTCACCCGCCCTCGTCCTCCCCCTCGGTTAGAGTTGCCCACACCAGCTGTCTCTGCACCTGCCCAACTGCCCCCTACCACACACACATACACAAGTCATGTAGCCCCACAAACACACAGCATGCTGTGTGTGTACACATTTTTGTCACATTAATCGAATTATACTTTGTCTCTTCTCCTTACATCACATACATCCTTCGTATTACACACACCTCGTGCACACACACGGCTTAAAGAATTATAAAAAGGGCATTAATAAGTCTGAGCTAGAGTGTGTGTGTGTGTGTGTATGTAAAAAAGCAGGGTATAAGGGTTTAATTCGGAGCAGAGCGGCCTGTCTGTGTGAGATAGAGACAGGATGTGACAGATAGACTTACTGTCAGCAGACTAACACACACTCTCACACAGACATGCCACATACAGTAAGGTAGACAGAAACATGTGACAGGCTGACACACACAAAAGCTGAGTATAATATTTAAGCAGCAAAATGGCACTTGTTCACACAGACACACTCTTAAGCTGTTATCGCTACAGATTTTCAAAATTAATGCTCCAGACAGACACAAAGCTCGACGGTGGAACACATAAATGCTTACACTGCAGACACATTGAAGCTGTCTGTGATTCACACACACACACACACACACACACACAGACTGGGAAGTCTGACACAAAGACTGATCTGCCCAACATGTGGACTCCATGTGCCACTACTACATGTGCTAAAGAAAGTAAATCAGGAAAGAAAGGACAAGAGACAAAGGAAATAAATGGTTCTAAAAATAAAAGTCTCTACTGTTGTGTGGGTTAATTATCAACATTCTTTGTTGACATATCTATCCTAGCTATATTGTCCAGGTATAGTTACAGCATTTGAGATATCTTGGACATATTTGCAAGATAAATGTGATGTTCAATGTACCGACAAACAGAAGTAATTTCTGTTTAATACACTTGAAAATTACTTGAGAGACAGCGTGTCAAATCTGCGGGAGGGGGAAGGGAACGCCAAGAGGAAGGAAGGTAAGAGGTTAAGGAGCGTATCGAGAAGAGGGAGCAGCTGAGTGGAGCACATTGAGAAAGAGAGACAGGGAGAGCGAAGAGGGAGTGATGTTGAAAAAGGCCGGAAGACAGGCTTCGGAGAGGAGACACAAAGGAAGCAGGGAATCACTGGGGAGGATTTCCAAAACAATGCTCCAGACTGACTTGCTGAACTGTCTGGAGTCTTGAGGGGGTTCTGCTGTTGGCCGCAGATGTGATGTGGAGTAAAAAGATGGCTACAAGATATTGGCGCACACTGCAGGCTGGTAAACAAAGCAGAGCAGTGCGGAGCAATTACCTGTGAACTGGAGCTAAAGGATTTGCTTAAATGGAAATCTTTCTGGTAAACGTTTGCATCTGTGTTCAGGTGTTTGATAAACGATATTACATATCAATCACAGAGAAGCTGACTGAGGTGTTAGACTGCCACATCAGTGTTCCTTATCATAAGTACTCCAACCTCACTGCAGGGATGAAGAACAGTCTTTCCAACAGATATTCCTTTGTTTGGTGTTTTCGTGATGGCGTGGGGAGATGCTACAAAACCTCCCACAGTGATCGGGGGCCTGTATCATGGAAGAGAGATTAGTGGCTAATCTTTAACTGTTAAACTGTGGTTTTATGAAGCTGGCTCATTTTAACTTTGGTTCATTCAAGTGCTGCATGACTGAACTTCTCCAGATCAGGTTAAAGTCAAAAGATCGGCTGGAAACCTTGAAATCATATGGCATGATAGTCTGACTATAACAAGTTATAAAGAGGAACAGAGTTATGATAATTAGATTAAATAATTATTCTAACCACACAAATAAGTGATAAAAATGATTATAGCTGTTTATTGATTGCAAAAAGTTTCCTTTGTGGATTCATAATATACATTAGAGCGTTGTGCTGCCAAGAATCTGATGATACAATATGTCTCACAATACACACTCACATTGAATATACTGCAATATAATGCAATATTACATGCAAAGCAAAATCTAATACACTGCCACGATCTTTTGTATGAAATCAAAAGGCAAAAAGAACCACTATCTGCATGTAAACAGTTTAAGATCAATACAGTATTTTAAAGAATCAATACAGTATCACAAAACATGGGGCATCCTTCTTATGATACTGTGTCTATTAAAGCTTTTTAGACTTAATGAGAAAACGATTGGCAATTTAAAAAATGGGGTAATAAGCGTCATGCTCAACCAAAGACAAAAAGGACAAAGTGGGTCTGCGGTGTATTTAACCAGATTTTAGAGTTTGCACACTTAAAACCACAGCAATGACTTTTTTTTTATTAAAAAGTATTCACACCTATGTTTTACTAATGAGAGAAATTATCACAAGTTACTGCTAGTTCTGTATTTACAATTCCTTATTCTGCTCTTATGATTATACTGATTGTATTTACTTTCAGCTTTTGCTTTCACACTCACAGTTTCATCTCATGCCATATAAACTTAACTGAGCGACGTAACTAACTTATGAGAGCAGAACTTGCTTTGTGACACTCAGGTTTCTATAAAGGTCACAGCAGATAATTCGTATCAGTTCCCAACTGTGAGCCACGTGGTGGTATCTCCATTTGTACTCCTCCACCTATTTGTTCATATTTTACACTTAATTACACCTAATTTGTTGTTCTGCGAAGAACAGAGAAAAGCATAAGGGCCATTTTAATATAAAACCAATCAGTCTGAGCGACCAGCATCACAAACAAACTATAAAGTGGCACACAGGCCTATTTTACTGTGGTCTTTAAATGTAATTACGCTGTTCCTGACAAGCTTGCAAATATGATTCATACACCACCACAGTGTGAGAGAGCGACATACAGACAGACTGTCTGTCTGGAGCTGTGTGTACAGCTGCATGAGTGTGTGTGTGTGTGTGTGTGTTAGAGCACTATTCCTCTCACGTGGAGATGAAGATGTGCAGGACTGATGAAATACCAGATACAGCTCCCTCACTGGAAAAACAAAGGCCACACACACACACACACACACACACACACACACACACACTCTCTCTCTCTGTCTCTCTTTCTACATGCAAGCAGCCTGACTCATAGACCCCCAATGGATCAAACAC
>OMLM01004334.1:35427-45872 GCA_900302695.1 Helostoma temminkii | reverse complement strand
CTCTCCGTCCCCACGGGAGCTGCGTGCGCGCTCTCCAGCTCATCCGACGTAGCAACGACAGGAAAAAAAAAACTGATTTCCTTTCTCAGTCTTTCTAACTCACACACAGTACCGTACTAATCCCACCTCTCCGGATTACTCCACCTCTGATTTTAACGCGAGTAATCAGAAGATCATCAAGGGGAGTCATCAAAGACAGACATTTTGTCTGGACTGTGTGCTCAAGCTCCAGTTGAACCATTATATCCAGTGACCCGCTTAGATCCAGACAATAGCCTCACGTTTGACACACTTTTTGACTTTCTAATAGCCTATTATTTACCATTGTGTCCACTATTAACCTGCTAGAGCCAAACCATTGTGTACTGAAGACCCACTGCTGCACTTTGTGGACGCAATGTGTAGAGACCTGATGCTACAGACACATTGAATGTTGAATCTTCGTTTGGAAATGAGCAAAATGTCTTCTCTGTAATGTGTGAGATGTATACAGGGAAAATTCACACCTATGTCACAGTTTGTGAAAGTAGAAGTACTGTGGCCCATGAGTGAAGAACACAACGACATTAAAAACACAACATTTCACAAAACAAGAAGACAAACAAAAGAAAACAAATCTTTTGTTATTGTGTTTTCTCTTCTTGTTGCGTTTTCTCTCTCTTGTATTTTGTGAAATGTGTTTTCTTTTGTCGTCGTGTTTGGTGAAATATTGTGTTGTGTCTGTTGTTCTTGTGTTTTCTCTGTTGTGCTTTGCCTCTACAGGTCACCGTACAGAAGTCTAGTGTTCGAAATGATCGAGTTTTTCTCTTCCTGTTTTACACACTGTATTGCAGGTGTAGAGCAGCTGAAACAACTGGATTCTCTAGTTTATGATGACGGAAATTGAACTTTTAGGCTTTGTCCCCAGGCTACGGCAGAGATAAACCCACTGAAGGTGTTCCATTAACAGGAAATCAGTCTAGTTTTTCACAGTCCTGCCATTGTGCTGCAGCAGCAGGAGGCCCACACCCTACTAGGCTTCTTAATAACAAGAGTTTTAATATAAATAGGAGTGTGAAGTGAAGGGGGAGGTAAAAACAGGAGAGCAAATTCCCTGTGTCTCCTTCTTTTGGAGTGCTCACATCTGTCAACGTGCTCACATTAGTGCATATGTGTCTTTTTTGTACTCGTCCAAGCAACCATTTCATGAACAGCCATGGCAACAAGACATAAAAACCTGAATTATTCAACAAGCATGTCTGAAACTTACAGTTGACTAAGCACAGACAGAGCAACGCAAGCACACACACTCACATACACACATGCGAACATTAACCTAAACACTGACGCTCACTATTACACAAACTTATGTGTCACCAGGTAAAAGGATATGATGCATATGTAACGCAGCTGTCTGCATCTTCATCAGTGGACTACGTGGGCTTGTATGAGCTGTCAGTCATATTTGGGTCATTTGACACAGACCATGTGAGCATGAGGAAAGTGAAAAGGAAAAATAGTTAAACAGTTTATGGTATGTGACTGTATCGCATACAGCGATCAAACACCAGGGGAAGACCTGTACATGTGCATGTGCGTGGTTTTCTTGAGAATCCCGTCAGATTAACTTCAGTGACGTTTAAACACGCTTCCCCATAATGCTGTAATATGGCGTATTGTAACAACAGACATGCTGTGGATTTTACTTTTTTCAGTTTTTTTAGTCTTTTTTGTAAAGTATGGAGGATACAAACTCTTCTTCTTGCTCTAACGTTAGCAGCAATGCTAAAGTAAGGCCAGGAAATCTATGTACTGTTTTGATGCACACTTTTTCTACTACTTTATATCTCTGTACTTTGTACTCCCCTACTTTTTTGGGGTGTTTAAAACATGCACAAATGCTTTATCAAAGATTAAGCCAGTGTTTGGCAGCTTTTTGTTTGTTGACCCATGGAAAAAAGATTGCACGTGTTTTTGTGATACTGGCTGTGGCCAAAAGAGGTGAAGAAATGATCAGTCTTTAACCCAAAATATCAAACATTTGGGTGTTTGTTTGTTTTTTTCCTCCCCTTGCCTGACAGCTAGTCTGGAAATGGAGGAATAAAGTTAAACCAGCTCCACATTGACAACCTTAAATAGCACAATGCCACTTTTTCATTGCATGGATCTGAGAGTATTTCTGCCCAGTGAGTTCTTTTACTTTTGAAATGTTCATTTTGCTGCTCTTTTACTCGTTGCACATTGTTTCATCATATAAATGACCTGAACAGCTCTTTTACCACTGGACATGCTGAATACCATGTATGTGCAGTGAGAGCAGAGGGGAAGAGATTCTCATTTCTGTTGTCTACTCAGTCTCTACTTCCCCCTCCACTGTGAACTTGTTCTAACACTGCAAGGCTCAGTAAAAGTCTCTTTATTTATGTATATCTCTGCTTGCATATATGAACTTTTGTAGAATTGCTCTGGCACACTCAGGTTCTTTGTTTCCTGCTAGGACGCAGGTGTTATTCATCCACACGAGGGAGCTGTTGATCTGTTGCCTCATGGGATGGTGCAGAGTGAGCCCAGAGAGATAACCTAATTGATACAAATTTCTCTCAGTGCATTTACATTCACGTTGTGTGATAATAATAATAAATCAGTTTCTTCCCTTTGACACGAGGCTGACTAAATCACTCCCATGTGCAGATTAACATATGAGATTATGTTTGAAATACTCTGTAAAATAAAGTATCTCCTATTTCACAATCTGATTGCCATGATTTCAGGCTGCGCTGCAAATCAGATTTTCTTTGCTGCCTGGTTTCCTTCCCGCAGTGTGACAAATCAAATCTCACTTAGAGTTTTCTAAATCCTACATTCTATGTGTGCCATTAAACGCACAACGGCTTTACATCGATTGACTTGTGCAAATGTTTTTTTTTTAAAGCAGACTGCTGTGATTGACCTATGTGCACACACTGTACACAGGTAGGTTACACCACAGCGAAGAACAACTAAAGCAGAGATGAAACTAGTATGTCCACATTCCTGACTGTTGCACAATCATACCAACACTGTACACAGGGGAGAGCAGTTGTACCACACAGCCCTTAGATGGCAGTATTGGATTATACTGTAGCTACACTGGGGCAGTGGCAGTATAAAATAATTTCCATGGTCAACATGAACATGTCAATCATTTTCAGTAGAGTGGACATGGACTGTAATTAAAGTAGAGCTCTTGGACGAGTCTATCAGGATCGTCTATGAATACGTTTTCAGGGGAAAACTGCACTTCGCCTACACGCCCACATGTTCCCTTTTTTTCCAAAACACATCAACAGTAACTCTCCAGTGTTATGGAGACAAATGGATCCAGTCTCCAGTGAACTGTCAGCGACTGTGGAGAATAATTTGATCAGGTTTATATTGCTACTGAATCAGGCCTTTCCCATTAAAGCTAGTGTGTTACTGTACATCTGAGAGAAGGGGCAGTGTGTGGACAGACAGTGAATATGCTTGTGTGTCTGTATACAATGTGTCTTTGTGAGTCCCTAGACTTTGCTGTGGAGAGAAGGATCTGCCTGTTGCAAGACAGAGAGAGACGGTGAGATACTGAGAGATGGTTGGGGGTCTTCCCCTTCTCCACAAGGCTTTTCCACCGTGTCTTGTTTTGTTCTATTTGTAACCTCTCTTTCCCCCTTTTTTGAGTCTTTTGTAAAACTCAACAACACAGCGAGTCCTCCATTTTTGCAGTAGAGTTTAGAATACCTCTAATCTTCTCCTTCCCCTTAAATCTTCTTTTGCTTTCCTTGCTCTCCGCCAACGCGATTTCCTCCTCATGCACTGAGCACACAGAGCTAAATGGCTGAACATGATTAGATCTGTTACTCATTCCAGTCACATTTCTCATGAATGTAAACTATTTCATCCCTCCTTTCTCCTTTTTGTATCTGTTTTTTTTCTTCACAAAATTACACTTCCTTTGGTTCTTGTGTGATCCCTTAAAAGGGGGCTTCTAAGGACACAGCTGTGTGGGAAAGCAAAGAGAGACCAAACTCATTCATACTGAACATTTTATAAATGTGCTTCATGTGAAACTGCCTCAAGCATCAAGTAGTACTGTGCAATCACGTGTGAGTTATTAAATGCTAAAGTCAGCATGCTAACGCTAACATGTTCTTTAGCACTTTAGCTTACCATGTTATCATGCTTGCTAACTAGTGCTAAATTATATTATATATAATTATAATTATTATATATTATTATATAATTATAACTGAAGCTGATTGACTTAGGTCTTTGCTCACAGCATGAGACACATTTTATGACCACCCATCCAATGGTCTATTTCCTGTGCTGCAGGAAATGAAGTCATGAATCCCCGCCGAATCCCGTTTTATTATCCTGCAACCATGACTTTAATTTTTAAAAATTGTACTCCATATCCTCAATGCTGAGATAGTTGACAAGTTAGGTGAAATAATTTGGTCTGCTGGTGGTGACGCAGAGAAGTTTTGTGCATAGCTGAACAAAATGTCATGACAATCTCTACAATGTGTCGGTAAAGATTCATCCAGGTGAAGTTATTTGGAAGTTGAGTCATGGCTTCCTGCTTGTTAAGTAACTACTTCAGTCTGTAGTAGTTGATTAATAAATGTATTCTCCAGATTGGTTTCACTTCACCTTGGCCCGAATAATAGTTTAGATATTTAAGTGTGAAGCAATGTGAAAAAACTCACGTAGACCACAGACACATGCATATTAGCTAAGTTTAAATGTAATCATGACCAAGATCATGATGTTATCTGTGGCCACGAAAGCTCTGACTGGACTGGAGTCAGAAATAACACATGAAAACAAGCCATCAACCAGAAATATGAAGTTGATTCTGAAAAGACAAAACAGCAGAAAAAGCACAGAATATCTGCTGTTACTACTGAACAAAAGATGTGCCGCCTAATGTCACACTATGTCCTAGAGACCAGTGGGAGCAGGATACCTGTTGGGAAAGACAAAAACATAAAGGAGCAGAGAGGGAGTGTGTTTAGATGTAAGAGAGAAAGGACAGAGAAACAAAGACAAAATTAATCTGTGAGACAAGAGAGATAACGTGAAGAAACAGAGGGAGGAGATGCTCTATTGATACCACAGGTGTGTGCACTTCAGATGCAGTGTTCAACATTGTTTGGCTAAAAAGACAATCTGTGTGTGTGTACATCTTATCATGCATCAGAGGAACACAATATGCATGCGTGCTGTTTAATGAATGCATATGTGTCCATCTTGTTTTTGTTCGCTGCCATCTGAGAGGTTGTGTGTGTGTGTGTGAGTGTATCTCTCTCTCTTTCACTATGTGTGTTTTATTCAAGATCAGATGAATCAGCAAGTATACCTGGACTCAGTTACAGCTCAAATATACTGAGACACAAACACACCGATGTCTGTCTAGGTGCTAAATTGTTAAACAATCGTCCTCCTCTGTATCACATAACACACGTAATGGAGCGTCAAGAGTGTGATAGAGTGTTCCTGCCTAAATCTTATGGATTGTTTTCTGGATCTCTCTATGGTTTCTGTCAAGGAAAAACACACCAGCAGTCAGTCACTCGGTCAGCAGGCTGCAGCATAGCAGACATTCCTGCTGGGTGTAGCTAGGGAGTTGGAGAATGGTGGTGTACTTGCCAAAAAATCTGTTGCTCCGTAACATTTTGCATGAGAAACCCAAGTTGTAATGCTGCTTGGCAGGACACGGTTTTGAAAGGGGGCAGCTGAGCCTCCACTGCTCTCGTACTTCTTAAAACATGATACGCTGCCACTGAACTGGAGGATGCAGGAGAAAGTTACCTGATTACTTTCAGTGGCCTCAATTACCTTACCTCCACACCCTCTAAATTGTGTCCTCTTTATGTAATGCAGGTTTAATATCATCACGTCAATCTCACAATTTGACTGCGTGGGTAACACTGCCACTTACTGTATCTCATATTGCTATAAAATGGCCTCTAAGCTGATTACTGTGTATTTCCAATAGCTGTGATAACTGTGACCAGGTTTTTAATAACATTTCTGAATGCATAACTAATCTGTCACTGTCAACTCTAAGAAAAATAACCTAAAGGCAAAGGTAATCAGAAAAACTAAAAGAGCCCTTTGCTTGTATGTACTGTCGCACCCTGCAGTGAGTTAGTAAATAGGAAATTACTTCATATTTAATTAACATCATGGTTCAGTGGTTTGAAACCTTTTTGGCTTATGATCCCTCTAAGGAATAGTTTGTCAATTTGAGGAATACGCATATTTGCTTTATTGCAGAGATGTACACTGAAGCATGATACGAAGCTACAGTTAATTGGTTATCTGTGCTTAACATAAATACTAGAAACAGAGATTTTTTTCCCACCGGACAGAACAAAGCGAGCTGTTTCCCCGTCGTTTCCAGTCTTTATGAAGATATGATGAGTTTACCATATATTTCTATTGAACAAAGAGTGTGGTTCTTAACATTCCCAGCTTATTTTAAAACACATTCTGTGATATCGAAGTGATTTTTCCTCACACATGCTACACAACCTTTCATATCCCTGACGAGGTGACCTACAGTACAAACGCCATCTCCATGAAAGTTGGGACTTTTTCTAATATTCAATATGAACTATAATCTGTGATTTGTCTCTTTTTCTTAACCTTTATTTGTTTGTTTATTCAGTGTTTTCACTGCCCAACCTAATTGTATGATATTGCATTTGATGTCGCCAACACACGCACAGATACAGAGGCAAAATAAGACAAAAAAGTGTATTCAGTCTAAACAAATCAGGTTAATTGGAACGGGGTATCATGATTGGGTATAAAAGGAGCATTCACCAAAGGCTCAGCCTCTGCATGCAAATATGGGTCTTTGTATTGAAGATAACAGGAACAGACTCACTGTTGATTCTGTGTTTGACAATATGTGTCAATCAGAGCATCACTTAAGGCCAAGTGTCCCATAGTGTGGAATTAGGAGCTGTATTACATCTGTCTCTTAGTGGTTGTGATTGTGTGTTTTTGTACAAAATGAAGAAATTACAAGATACAAAAGAATGATAACATACATGATAAATAAGTCACACTTATGTAGTATTGTAATACTAATCACAATCTGTAATAATATCACAATCTTAATATAATCATTACACAGAAATAAAAAGAACAGGACATCATGTTACTGTAAATGCAGTAGTCAACACAAAGGCTACATTCACATATGGACTGTAGGACACTTCCTAAAACTAGTTAATGCAAACCACCAAAATGCAACAGGAAATGCTGTTTCCAGTCAAATAGATAATGCCTGTAAATTGGTACTGGTAACAGTTTAAACATTCCACCACTATCTCTTGCAAAGCACTAACAACACAGATGATTAAGTTATAAACATATATCAAGGACTACATAAAAAATTAGGGGAAACCAGGTACTATGAGTTAACATGGCTCCAGCTACTAACTACAAAAGCTTAAAGGATATACACTGCTAAAATAAATAATACATAATCATTCCAATGTAATTCCAAGTCCATCACACTTCTGGGATATCAATCTGTCCAGTTAGGCAGCAACACTGATTGTGAATCAGTTTCACCTGCTGTTGTTCAAATGGAACAGACAACAGGTGAAAATCAGAAGCAATTAGTAAGACAACCCCTATAAAGGAATGGTTCTGCAGGTGGTGGCCACAGACCATTTCCCTGTCCTCATCTTTTCTGGCTGATTTTTGGTCACTTTTGAATTTTGCCAGTGTCCTCACCACTAGAGGTAGCATGAGGTGGTGTCTGCAACCCACAGAAGTTGCTCAGTTAGTGCAGCTCATCCAGGATGGCACATCAATGTGCACAGTGGCAAGAAGGTTTGCTGGAGCATGGAGGAGATACCAGGAGACGTGGAGGGTGCCATAGGAGGACAATAACCGAGCAACAGGACCACTATCTGCTCCTTTGTGCAAGGAGGAACAGGAGGAGCACTGCCAGAGCCCTACAAAATGACCTCCAGCAGGACACTAATGTGCAGGTTTCTGCTCAAACTGTCAGAAACAGACTCCATGAGATCAGTATGAGGGCTGATGCCCACAAGTGGGGCCAATGGGCATTTGCCAGAGAACACCAGGATTGGCAGATTCACCATTGGAGCCCTGTGCTCTTCACGGATGAGAGCAGGTTCACACTGAGCACATGTGACAGACGTGACAGAGTCTGGAGACGATGTGGAGAACATTTTGCTGCCTGCAACATCCTCCAGTATAAACAGTTTGGTGGCGGGTCAGTGATGGTCTGGGGAGGCATTTGCTAGCCAGAGGTGCCCTGACTGCCATTAGGTACCGGGATGAGATCCTCGCCATATGCTGGTGCAGCGGGCCCTGGGTTCCTTCAGATGCATGATAATGCTAGGTCTCATGTGGCTGGAGTGTGTCAGCGGTTCCTGCATGATGAAGGAATTGATGCTATGGACTGGCCTGACCGTTCCCCAGACCTGAATCCAATCGAGCTCCTCTGGGACATCATGTCTCATTCCATCAACCAACTCCACGTTGCACCACAGACTGTCCACAGTTCACTGATGCCCTGATCCAGGTCTAAGAGGAGATCGCTCAGGAGAACATCGTCTCATCGGGAGCATGTCCTGACATTGTAGGGAGTGCATCAAGGCACGTGGAGGCCGCACACACTACTGAGCCTCATTTTGAATTGTCTTGAGGAATTTCCACCGAAGTTGAATCAGCCTGTGATCTGACTTTTCCACTTTTATTTTGAGTATGATTCTGAATCCAGACCTCCATGGGATAATGATTTTGATTTCCATTGATCATTCTTATGTTATTTTGGTCTCAGTGCATTCCACTATGTAATGAATAAAGATTTTCAACTGGACAATTTCATTAATCGAGATCTAGGATGTGTTTTTTAAGTGTTTCTTTTATTTTTTTGAGCAGTGTATATGTAACTGCATCAACACAGGAGGAAATTACAGGGAAATACAACAGGTACTACTCAGTCATCATTTGTGCACCTAACTGAAGTAATCCGCCACTCAGGCACTCACCACTTTATGCCAGAATTGTCTACCAGTTCAAAAAGTATATTTCTCAGCACAAGATCGAAAAAAATTGTCACTGTGTGCATAACATTGTGAAAAGATTGAGGGACCAAAGGGAAAACTTGTTACATAAAGACCAAGAGTGAAAACCGTGGTTGGGACCTCTGATCCCTCAGGTGGCACTGCATTAGAAACCGTGATGCTGCTGTGGAAAACGGTTGTTACATAATACGCCAACGCATCCAGAAAGGCAAGCTGAATCTCTACTACACAAGGAGGAAAACACACATCAGTTCTGTGCAGGAACTCTGCCAAGTTCTCTGGGCCTGAGCTCAAGTCAGATACACAACATGTGCAAACACATTGACCATGTTTTAGCTTATTTTTTGTAAAAAAACAAAACAAAAAACAAACGCTGGGTTAATGAGAAAGGCCATCGAGAGCTTGTCGTTCTTGTCACCAGCGAAAGGTGAGTAACCAGAATCTGTGATATATGGTAGTGCATCAGTGCCCAAGGCTGAGTTGAATACGTGTGAAGGTAACATTGATGGGGGCGTGTAAATTGGGATTTTAGAGAGACATTACGCTAATGTCTGTTCCCAGGAAGTCAGGTTTAATAGCTTTAACTTTAATAGACCTCATGTCACACATGCTGCAAAAGCTTCATATACACAGTGAGTGAGTGTGTGTTTGACTGACCTGCTGGCAGTCCACATCTGTCTCCTACTGAATAAGTATAATAATGTATAAAAAAACCCAAACTTTTCTGAACATTCGGTTTGTATTTTGCATAAATTATTGAACTTATTTTCCCTTTGTTTTGTCTTTTATCATCTCTTGTCCACTTGAATTAGTCTGACCTGCTCAATGATCTCATTACAATATTTCTACATAGTTTTGTGTTTTTATCCACCACTGTGTCATCGATGCTATCTTCAGTGTCATTCCTGTTTTGCTGTAGGCTCTGGCACACAGGGACTCACCACAGTTTTTACATGTCAAGGTCAGTGTAGTTGTAACGGGAAGCAAGAGACTGAGTGCGAAAACAGTCGTAGCTTGTTTGTTCTGCCAGAGAAGCTTTCACAGAGTCATAGAGAGTGACTTCACTAGCTTGACCTTGCAGATTACACAACTTTAAAGCAAAACACGCGTCCTACAGTGTGTCAGAAGACTTGGGCATTGGCAGAAGAGACTGCAGACATGCACTGTGGGAAATGTAGGCTCTACTGTTTTTCTTTTTTACTTAATTTGTTTTATTAGTTTGAATCGAGATAATCCAAAAGTCAGGATGTCTCAGCCTTTGCTTACTTTTTTTTAAATGTAAGCCACAGCCCAGAAGTAAAAATGCATTAAATGACTTCATGCAGCTTTAGGTTGCAGCAGTTTGCTGGATTTGTACATGAGCAA
>OMLM01004334.1:12794-33342 GCA_900302695.1 Helostoma temminkii | reverse complement strand
GAATGTGTGTTCAGGTGTGTGCATTGTGAAAAATCTCGCAAGGACAGAACTGTAGTTTGAACTGAGCCGTTATCATAGGTGCACTTGGCAGATATGAGTTTGGGAGGTGTGGTGTTGACACATGAGCGCGTACACACACACACACACACACACACACACACACACACAAATGCAAACTGCTGCTAAGAGCCTAAATAAAATGTTTTTGAACAAAAAGTGAAGCAGCATGTCAGCAACAGAGTCTCCCATAAGTTTTAATAATGACTTGGTGTGTGTCTGTGTGTATGTGTGTGTTTGTGCATCTGAGTGAACAGCCTTGTCACGCAAACCGTGAATGCCATTCCCTTTTGATTTGATTCCTTTCCCCTTCTCACACACTAACTCTCCATGTCTCCCAGTCTTCTCTCAAAGGGAATTCCCAGGAAATGTCTATGCTGGTGATTAAGTGTGTGAACACATGTGCATGCTTTCTGCCTGTCTATCTTTCATTCCCGTCTCCTTTAGATTTACCATTTCCCTGCAGAATAAACAGATGAAATGTGGAGAATAAGAGGAGGAGGAGAGAGAGATCGCAGCTTGGCGGAGTTCAAACTACAGTCATGTCCTTGTAAGATCGTAAAATGATTAAACGGATTTGATGCTGAGGACTAGATGTCACAGATGCTCCATTGTTAATCGTTATTGACACAGAATGTGGGCATGATGGGACAGATTAAATCTCCAATCACTCAATGCTTATAGTCTTTTAATATCTCATATTTAGATTTATAAAGATCAGTTGTGAATAAGCACAGCACTATTTAGGTTAGTAAACCAGTATCATGTGGACTACTGTGTATTGTAAATACAAAAAAAGTATTCAGACAGTAGACATTACTTTGCAGTAATTACAGCTCTGAGTCTTCTTGGTTAAGTCTCTACGAGCTGCTCGCACCTGGACTGAGGAAGTTTATCCCATTCTTCCTGGCAGATCATCTCAAGCTCCATCACATTGGATGGGAAGTGTCTGAGAGCTGCCATCTTCAGGTCTCTGCACAGATGTTCTGCCCAAAGAGTTTAACCGAATCAGTCATCATCAGTCTTTTTCCTCTTAAACCAGGACCGTGCTCCCTGCAGAGGGTCGCATGTGAGCTCATCTGTGTTGAGTCATGTCGTCTGGTTAGTTCCCGACGCTGTAGCAGGTCTTTTGGACCAGGATGTAGCAGCAGGAGGTTACTGGAGAAGATGAAACCTTTCTTCTGCCTTTCTGTGTTGATATGTAAATGTGACACAGCACAGTGGTTATTTTGGTTTTGGTGCATGTTTGAAGAAAGTGGTTGGGTCGGGGTTCCCTCTGAACAATGAGCCAGTCATCAGCAGGGCGCTATGTGCTATTGTGCTTCGGTCTGGTCACTGAAACAGCAGCTTTAGTGATGGAGTAATGGAGGTTTGCTGCCCCGTGTGTGGTTTTGCACCACTTTCTGCAGGAGGCCTGAAGCACGAGACAGGACACACTCTGAGAACCTATTCATGTGGCTTTTATCTAACTAGTCAAAGGCTGCTTGACCTTTTTGAAGGAGTGTTACTGAGCAGGTTCTCACAATCTCAGGTGACATCTGAAGCTATAATGTTTAGCTAGACGGCCACTTCTAGGAAGAGTCTTGATGGTTCTAGACTTCTTCTGTTACACATTTTTTCGAGACTGTTGTGCTCCTGGGAAATAGTTTTATACACTTGTCTCAGTGGACCTCATGGCTTGTGTTTTTTTCTTGTTTCATTCAGGCATGCAGTGGGAATTGTGGTTATATGGGCTATATGTAATCTATACATTTTGCCAGAGCTGAACTCCTCTGGCAGCCAACGGGATGTTCTTAGTTCTTTTATAAATTAACATTTGATTTTTAATAAATTTGTTTTCACTTGGTGTTATTCACTGTAGCATGATAGGCAAAATAGCATTTTTTCCATTTAAAATTACTTGTACGACACAGGATAAAGCGAGAAAAGAATTAGGACACACACAACCACCAGGAAGTGCCTGAGGGTGGTGCAGTGTGTTTACATGAAAACCCCACTTCTGAGCCTGTCTGTCTCTTTTTTTTCTTTCCCTCTTCTCCATCTTGCTGTCCTGTCACCACATGGCTTATTTCTAAGTCTCCTGTTCTGTGTCTTTTCCTTCCATCCCTCTTACTTCACTACGTTAATCTCTTCATTCATTCACTTGTCTTGTGTCCAGTATTTGTACTCCGCTGCCGCTGTCTCGCCTTTATTGTTGTATTATTTTGGACTGTCTTTTGCTCTCACAAGAAAATGTCTGTTTCTTAATGGCCTTGGGAATTCTACTGTAGGCCCATCAAATGACACACACACACAGCCATGCACTGACTCATGCAGGGGGAGGAGGAGGAGGAATGCATTCCAAATTGACCCTCTTTTTTTTTTTTTTTTTTTTGCATTTCAGCTTGTGTACACATGTGCGCTCAAATGTGTGTATGGATGCGTGGTTGTTTTGTTCTTGCTGTGTGTTTAACGTTGAACGACTTCCTGTTTGAGCTTGTTGTAAGCTTCCAGAGCCAAACCATTTTCCTTCGTTCTCCTTCCCTGTCTGTGCTGCCGCCGCTCCGCCCTCTGCAGCTCTGCTGCAATTCAATTTAGACAAGTTCCTACTGGAATTCAGTTAAAATTCCTCCTAAACATCGAATTAAACAAACACGCACACACACATATTGTCTGCTGCCAGCTCCGTGATAAGAAACCTAGCACTGACTGATGTTAAATAAATAATCAGCATTAACACTTAACACAACATTGGCTTGTTTGCAGGTTTTATGCAGCTGGATTATATTTGCCATGAGATTTTCAAATCCACCTCCACTGCACCACCTCCCTGTGCATGTGTCAGTGCATGCCCTTTCTTCCAAACCAAGCATGCATAAGCACTTTAGAAAATAAAAGCAGACTATCTCAGAGAAAAAGCTCTTCTACATGCTTGTGTTGTTCAGAAGCACATGGGAAAAGTGTAACTTTTCCATAGTTTAGACTCGATCTGTTTATATCCACATTGCACAATTACAAGCAACCCAAGGCTTGTAAACAAAGTCACATGGGATCACAAGCTGTCCAATTAATTGGACAGAGTTTTGGGAATGTGGCATCCTTTTGAGATTAGAGGTTTTGGCTCTATTTCAAATCCAGTAACTTGAGCAAAGCATGATGGACCATAAAACATTGCATGCCAGGGGTGTTTCCTGCAATTTGGCTGGGATTAGTTTGTCCTCACGACTGTTCGCTTAGAGGAGCCAAACTAAAAACACTCTGAAGTTAGGCTTGTCCTCAGCGTTTATCAATGTTCTGATGTCAAATCAAGCTGACAACAGACACTTGTTCTTCATTCACGAATCTTGGAGAGGCATTTTTTTGGATGTGTTATGTTCATCACTTCCATCTAGAGTGGATCTTTAAAATGTCTTAACATGTAAAGCTACTGATTTATGTTGTCATTCTGAACCTCTGAGCTGATTTGATGGTTCTGTAAAATCAATTCAGTGGTTTTCAGAATAAAAGAGTGTTTTATCTTAAGAAACGCCACTGGATGTGGTGACTGAAAAGTTAAGTGACTTTTTAGCAACATATGGCAAAGAGTTAATATACACACGTTCAGCTGTCATCCAAATTATATTTTCTTCCTGTTTGCATTTTTCCCCCTGCTTGTTGAGACATGCCGAGTCCTTTTATTGTCTTTTTTTTTGCCTCGCTTGGCTTTACTTGGCTCTTACAGTTACTTTTTATCGTGCTTTCGAATTTCTTTATGATGTCTTGGCCCTGATAAAAAGCTCTGTTTTGGCAGCCTTTCATAATCAGTGCTCTCCCTAAACAAGATAAACTATTGCAAGCTTTTAAGAGCATAAGTCTGAGAATTCACAGCTCGCACAACATTACGGATGAACTGGTTTGGATATATGATAAGACAAAAAAATGTTGAAAGTCATAACACAAGGTAAGAGGATTGCATAAGTTAACCTTTGCATGTGGCAGCTTTCATGTCACAATAAAAATACTTCCATCCTATGAAACAGATCTTTTTTGTATGCTTTGTCATTGTGACCTTATGGAAAAGCACAATAGGTTCTACTATAACTCAACTGGCTCCTGTGTGCCTCTGTTGTCAGGAAGTGGTTATTTTGGTTTACCATATGATAGATGCACGGAAGCAACAAGCCACAAATTATCATTATCAGATAGAGAGGGGGAAAGACGTTTGGGAGATGTGGAGAAACAACATGAGGGAAACGCAGGCTTGTGCGACCATCTAACACCGTGTCGAGAAACACTGCTGACATCCTGACAGAGTGGTGAGAAACAAGGGTTGGGACGGAAAGAGGGGGAGAGATGGAGAGTAAGGAGAGGAGAGAGGTGGAAGGTCAACCGCTGCCACATGTGAAGTGTGCGACTGACATCTGGGCTGCTCCATCTCCGCTCCTCCTCTTGCACATGTAGCTTTATTGTGTTTGTGTATGTATATTACATAGGATCTCTTCCTCATTCATTGTTTGGTCATCACTCTCTTCCTCCTTCTTTTCGCTCTGTCTGCTTCCTCTCTTTTTTTGTTTTGTTTCAATCGTTGACTTTTAGTTTTATTTCCTCATTGTCCTCTTCTTTCTGTTTGCAACACTGCTGAGCTTACACGTCTCCATTCCTGCTTAGCATAGCTGAACTGCATGAAGGCGTCTTGTCATACAGAAAGTGATCTGTATTTAAGGTGTAAAAACACTTTGCTTTTTGTCATCTGAAAATCTCTGTTGCTACTGTCCAGAGTTGCCATCTTGTTTTGTAGTGTGCATGTGCAAAATGTGTTTATATCCCCAACATAGTGGTGTAGGAATGAGTCCTTTTAACGCTTTGGGTTCTCTTGAACTGATGTCACCAACTGCGGTTACATGCACTTAAGTAACCACATGCTGCAGATGAGTAATTAGTTTTCTCCTCTACCTTGTGTTTATTTGGGAAGCACGGTGATGTATGTGTTAGCAGAGCTTATTATTGTGGACAATATTGTGATAATAAACGTTATAATGAGACTGGATTGCTTTCAAGTCAAATATGCATATAATGATACATCCTTGACAGAGTGAATCCAAACATTGGAATAAGCTCATGCTACAAAACTCTGTATGTTTCGAGGAAAAACAAGATTAAACCTGCATAGTCACATTAAATTAAACTTTTAACTTAAGGTGGACAAAAGTTTACAGGACAAAAAACGAGGGTAAAGTTTTGCTCATTTCAGGTCATTGACGAATCATTCAGGATACTCCCACACACACTGAACACACAGTGGAGGACTCACGGCCACAGAGGAGAGACATTCACTGACAAAGTTTAGTGGCTCATCTCACTGAATTCATGTCTGGCTAAAAAGTTGCTATGTTGTTTGTCGCAGTAACTAACTTATCATCTCTTTACTAGCAGTGTAGATAACATGCAAACTTCACGCAAACGCAGAACAAGTCATCATGTTTACACACATACATATTTACGTAATTAAATTGCAGCCTTTTGCAGTTGTGTAATCGCACAGGCTGACTTGCAATTGTGATCGAGTTCATCGTGCAGCCTTAGAACAAACTTTCTCAAATTAAGAAATGTATAGTAAACAGTGTCTTTTTTTAGACGTCTACAGGTCACTTTGTGTTGGTTTCAGTTTTAGTTGGACTTTGTTTGCTGCTCTCAGCTGAAAGCAGTAGAGTAGCGAGTGTTTGCAGCCTTTGTTCTGCACATGTGCTCTTGTAATAAGCTGATTAGAAACCTGGTTATGTGCACACATGGCACAATAATTGGAGTTTTCTGGGGATATCTAAGTGGGGAAGTCAGGATACTCTATTCCCTTCTCCCAGTTATGGACTCCACATCTTAAAGGTGGTGATGTTGTAAGGAACATTAAACATTAGCATGCCTGCTCTCTATGTGATCATTTCTGATAAAATGACATGAGACTAACACACAGCCATGGACACTTCTAGATCAAGTCATGCTAAGACGAAAGGAGGAGTGGTAAGCACTCTTAATGAAATTGCAAGTCAGTAGCTTAATGGTAGTGACGCTGATGCTATGTGACTATGGTGTGGTTCTTGACAATAGCTTTTTACTTTTTTACTGGTGGATCAGGTCAGCTGCACAGCAGCTCTGCTATCAGTGTGGGAGTGTGTGTGTGAATGGTTTAATGAGAAACAAGTCGCTCTTTAAGAATCAACAAGGTAGAAAAGCATTATGTAAGTGCAAACATTTACAGAGCTTATTTTCTTCAATAATTCAAAAAACCCAACACAAAAATCCAATTGGCTTTTTGTCAAGGGAGATGCTGAGTCCTAGTCATCCTTATGCATGCTGTTGTACTATGAACTTCTGTGCATATGTGGTACAGTCAATGGACATAATTTACATTTAAGTTAAATGTTAAGTAAATGATGAGGGAAAACGGAGAGAAAAGATTTAGTCACTTTTTTCCACTGAATGAAACCTGCACTAGGGTGTTCAGTTGTTTTACCTTTGCCTTACTGCTACCTGGGTTCGCGGATAATTTTCTCTGTGTGAGGGCTGATCAGATACAAGTTAAAAGACACCTGTGGAGAAATTAAATGTTGCAGCACTTGAGAGCAGGAATTGATTACAGAAAATAGTGAAGTAAGTAAATCCATGTCTGTGAATAAGACTCTCAGAGTGGCCTCAAGCACTAGATATGTTTACACCTGAAGAATCTAATGCTCTCTGGATAAATTCATATATAAAAAGCCATCTGTTACTACACTAAATGCCATCTTTACTGACTTGCTCAGCCCCACTCCTGCCTCTTTCCTCACCACTCTCCAAAGTCCAAAGGTTACCTGCTGTCATCAACTTTTACCATGTTGCCAAAGCAGCAGCTCAAACACACTCACGCTAAGTGCACACTGGCCTTGTTCCTCACTCCACTCCCGTAAGCGGTCACTGAACACACACAAAGTACGGCTGACCAAAGGTGCACTCCGAGTGGCCACATTTATGAGGATCTCACTAATGGCTTCCTTCTGGCTGACATTACGCATCAGAATCATTTGTGGGGAGGATAGTATGTAGGAAGAGAAGCAGAGCGGCTGTTTGTTTGTCTTTCTCCATGTGTAGGCTGTTAAATGAGGATTTTCGGGAGGGGGGGTCATTGCCTGATGTCTGCCTGTGTAAAACCTCAGTTTCCAAAGGTGGTCCATAAACTTTGTGTGTATGTGTGACACTACCGTAATGAAAGTGTGGCATTTGGAGGGAGTCTGGATAAAGAGACATGGTCAGTAAAAGTTCAGTCAGTTGAAGAGGCAGAAATGAATGAAATAGTTGCAGAAGGAGTCAATCAAGGTGACGACTGAAATGAAAAGAAAGTAAAAGGCACAAGTTGAGACATCAGAAGGTTTCTACCCATAGCGATTAATTATGGAGCCAGGCGAGGTCCAATTATAGATGTACCACCCACTCTTACGCAGAAAAGGTGCATGTTTCTAGTAAACAAGAGGTGTGTGTGTGTGTGTGTGAGTCTATGGAGGCCATACGGTAATGATTTCCTCATTAGGGTTGTAACATTAACCCTTATTTTCAGTTGGAAACTGAAGTGACCTCTTGTGTTATGAAACTCTCTTTAGAGAGCAGTTACAGTGACCTTCAACAAGAAAGTCAATAAAGACAAAACATGAATGATTACTTTTAGTAGTTTACCCACTGAATACTGGGATTAAACCTTTGGTCTGTAAAATGTATGAAAATTATGACAAAATGCCAATTACAGGCTTTATTTCTAATTTTGTTCAACCAACAGTATACTACAACCCAAAAATATTTCATTTGCAGTAAGCAGCAAATCCTCACATTTGACACACTGGAAACAGGCGGCACCCAAAAACTACTGGAGTTATTGAAATTTGAGGTCAGTGTAACTGATTTCTGAGTGTACGTGGAGAGAAGCAGCTCTAGAAAGCAACTGGCAGGTATGTAAATCTAAGCAGGTGTAACATGCAAACACATCTGACCACAGTCCTCCAGCCGGCGTGTACTTGAAAGCTGTGTGTGAGTTTGTCACGTGGGCCCGTAGATCACATTGGCCTTGGTAAATCTGTATGTGTTTGCGGGTGTGCCTCATCCCACTGGAATTCCCTGTTTTCCAAAATGTGTACACTGTAAAATGTAACTTGTTCCAGCTTAAAATTAAGAGTCGAAGGGCTGCCTTAAAATTTTACATTAAGTCAACAAACTCAGTTTGTTCTTCTAAATTTGTGACTTGGTTTAGTTGACTTAGATTTTTATTGCACAAGTTGAACTTATTAGAACAGTTTCTTGTGTGAATGTGAATGTTCTTCAGTTTAACATAATTTTCATTTAACTTAAGGACCCACTGACATCAAACAAATCATTTTACAGAGTTAACTGACAAACTGAACCGTAGTTCTACAGCTAACTTGATAAAGTGGCTTCTGCTTGAGTCAGAATGTAGCTCAGTGTCATTAGGCTGCTCCCAGAGACTTGAATAATTACTAAGTGTTGCACAAGGGTAGGGACTGAATTCCACACTAAACATTATCATGGTTCACATAGTTTTACTGGTGTGAAAATAAACAACCACAACTTAACACACAACAACTTTCCACCACTTTCTTTAAACTACTAAAAAGACACTTATTTGGAGAGCATTAACTCAAACAGTGCATGCTGGGAAGTCCCTGGGATTTTTTTTTTATCAAGTTAATTTAACGAGTTGAGTAAATTCTAAGAAATTAATTTATTCAACTCAAAATGTTAAGTTCAAATACCTCAAGTCAGAATAACTAATGTTTCTGACATTAATAACTAGAAATTTTAAGTTGAGTTAGCTTGAAAATATAAAACTATGACATTTAAGTTAATTAAAAATTGATTCCACCAAATTCTTGAATGATAATTTACTGACACACTGAACAAAGAAACAGAAGTACATTGCCTATAAAAAGTATTCACCCCCTTGGATGTTTCACCCTTTTATTGACATTATAAATCAGTCACGGTCAATATAAGTTGGCAACTTTGACATCAAAATTCAGAAAAATACCTCATTAATGTCAAAGTGAAAACAGGTTTCTACAAAGTATTGTCAGTTAAATAAAAATATTTAGGGTAAAATCAGCGTTTGCATTAATATTCACCCCCTTCAGGTCAGTATTTAGTAGATGCACCTTTGGCAGCAATCACAGCACAGAGTCTGTGTGGATAGGTCTCAGTTAGGCTTGCACATCTGGACACTGGACGTTTATGATATCCTTCTTTGCAAAACTGTTCAAGCTCTGTCAGGTTGTGTGGGGATCGGGTGTGAACAGCCCTTTTTAAGTCCATCCACAAATTCTCTATTGGATTGAGGTCTGGGCTTTGACTCGGCCACTCCAGAACATTCACCTTGTTGCCAGTAAAACATTTCTGTGTAGCTTTCGCTGTATGCTTCAGGTCATTGTCTTGCACAAACAAATCTTCTTCCAAGCCGTAGTTGTCTTGCCGACAATAAGATTCTCCTAAAAAGGTTTGACTGATGAAGAACCTGGGCAACAGTTGTGTATGCACAGTCTCTCCTATCTCAGTTGCTGAAGCTTGTAACTCTCTCAGAATAGTCATTGGTGTGTTTGTGACCTCCAGTTTGTGTGGACGTCCTGTTCTAGGCAGATTTAGACATGTGCCATATTCCTTTCATTTCTTCCATGATGGATTTTACTGAACTCTGGGGGATGTTCAGTGCCTTGGAGATTTTTGTATCCATCCAGTGACTCATGCTTTTCAATGACCTGAGTTGCTTGGAGTTTTCTTTTGTCTTCATGGTGTAATGGTAGCCAGGAATACTGATTAACCAGTGACTAGACCTTCCTGACGCAAGTGTCTTTATACTGCAATCACTTGAGACACATTCACTGCACTCAGATGATCCCCATTTCACTAATTGTGGACTACTTGCACCAATTATCTGGACCTCTGTTGGATTAGGTCAGTCATTTTAAAGGGGGTGAATATTTATGCAAATACTGATTTCACTTTGCATATTTTTATTTAACTGACATTACTTTGTAAAAAAGTTTTCACTTTGACATTAATGAGATATTTGTGTATATGTAGATGTGTATAAAGCATTATACAACAGCTGAAAGCATGATAAATATTTCCTATATTTAATGGTGTTGTGCTGAGTAGATCTACTAACAGGAAACGTCTCTCGCTGTGAATACCTGGAGAATTAGACTGTGTTAACACGGCTAGCAGTAAAATCTGTGTGATGTCTGTGTGGGTTGACTCGCATGTTTGCGTTCGCACATGCAGTTCAGTCATGTAGTCCAGAGAAAAGTGAATGGAGTCCAGTGAATGTGTGAAAGTAGGTCAGTACTACTCTGATTTGGTTTAATATAAGCTACGACGCATTTAATATAGCCAGGCCTACAGAGCAGCTAGGAATGATATTTACTTTAATTGTTAAAGGGAATTTTTTTAAAATATCATGGTGCTTCGCAGCAACTGGATTACTCTAGTACAGTGATTCTCGACTGGTGGACGCCCCTAACAATAGGAGGCGATAATACCTCGTAATGATAATTTTTATCAGCTAATTTTCTCAATTTGGATCGCAGCTTGTCGTTGAGGGGTGATGGTGGTCCCAAAGCCAGACCAGTTGAGAACCACTGCTGTAGAAGATGGTGATTTTTTTATATGCTTTCTGCTTGTATTAATCTCAAATGTGAGACAATGATAAGGTTTTACTCATATATGTTGTGAATGGATCAAACTCGGGTTGAAGGTATTGATTATGACACACTCTATTTCTACGGCTTCCTTTCGTGAGTCTTTTTATTAATTTGCTGTGAGATAGCAGTTCTTTCATAAGTGTAGGCCATATTCATGCACCATGATAGCAATTAGCCATAATACAATTTAATGTTGCTTAGTGAGGGTAATGGAGCATGAAATGGCTGTAAGAATGCAACTTGAGATTGTTCATACTTTTCCACTTACAAGCTGTCATTGTGATTTTAAATTAAAGACAGGGAAGATGGATGGAAACTGGCAAGTAAGGGCAGAAAAAAAAAAATCTTTTCCGGGCAGCACTTTAAAGCTACATTTGCCAGTGGAGCGTGTATAATGTGGCCCACATCATTTTGTGCACGTTGACCGGCTACAGCCAAGGCTACCTGGAATTTTAAACAATGGGCTGATTTGCCGGCATCTTTCAATTCAGCCGTTTTGATTAACAAATACTTAGCTGTGTATGTTTTTATTAGAAAGGATGACGTTTATGTTTTGAGTTAAATCTGTTGTGCGTGCTGTTTGTATTTTATTCACTTGGCTTGTTTCAGAGAATCAAGCCCGGCAGACAAAAGATAAACAAGTACAAGCCATTATGGCTGCAGACGTGCAGGGTCCGTATTCACTGTAACTGAGAGAACTGCACCGTACTGACATCGGCAGCACAGAATCACCAGCTAAAACAAGATCACAGCTTCAAGATGTAATCACAGCATGAAACTTAACTTGCACGGCTTTATAGTTGTTTCACTGAGTAAGCACAGGTCATAAGTTTAGTAGTTTATAGTGCAGAGTCAACAACACTTAAGCTGTTCTCTGAGTTTTATGTTTAAACATTTGGTGTGTGATACGTCACTGCTGGTTGGTTGGTGTTGGTTGTGAATCAAGTCTCATAATAACCTAAATTTAATTTAAGGATGTGCACTTAAAAAGAACGTTGCTTATGATCATTTTATTTACTTGAATTCTTCTGTTCATGACTTCTTTGGCTGTTTTCTGTTTTATTTCTCCAACCCTTCCTACAACACCATCCCCATCCATCCTCCCATTCTTCTCTTTCTCAGACTAACTCTCTTTGTTCCTTCTGTCCTTGTCTCTGCTAACCCCTTCTGCATTAGCCAACTCTGGAGCCTAAACTCAAGGTATGTTTAGCGTAAAATGCAACAAACATTTGACTTTTTTAAGGAATAACATAATTTTATTTACTTTCTCATCAAGAGTTCATAAGAGGAGAAACTTGGGAAGCTTACATTGTTAGCTTAGCAGTACGACTGGCAGAAACGGCTAGTCTGGCTCTGTCCAAAGGTAAAAAAGTTTACCACATCCAAACCTCACCAATTCACACATCTCGTTTTTAAATTCCCAACATCAACCGAAAGTGAAAAAATGAAGTTGCACTATCACAGGAGGTTATGGGTCGTAATTCTTGGCCTGGAGACTTAAACCACAATCTGCTGTTTTCATACATTGTATGGATTAAAAGTGAGAAAGACTGTGTTGAAGTCTGGGTAAAGCAGTAATAAATACACATTACACCAAAAATTTGGTTTAATTTAAGGTTAAAATTATGACAAAGTAAGTAATACGTCTGTGAAATGCTAGGGCCGTGTCCAGTGAGCTCGCCAATCCTCTCTTCTAAAGTCATTCTAGCTGTGATCTCTGCAGCAGCGCTCAGTCCTCTCTGTGCTGCTGTTGTTCCAGTCAGGCCTGAGCTCTCTGCCACCCGTCAACTCACTCAGACCACAAATGCTTACAGGTCATGGGAACTGAAGTTGTTTAAAGGCTGTAATAAACCCCAAAAATGGATAATATTAGACTGTTTTTCAGAAGTGTACTACATCAAGAGCTGCATGACATACTGTTAGAAAAAGCCTGAACGTGGAGTTCAGGGTCATTGGCTCTGCTGCTCTGACTTTCTGCTCCGCACAAACAGAAGTGGTGAAAAACAGTTCAGCTCTACAGTTCAGTACTATACAGGTTTCCAGCATTATTTGTTATGTGTTTAAAGTGCTTAGAAACAAATCAGTGATTTTACTTTACCATACTTACATTACCTAAAGTAAACTTTATAGGTGCTGGTAGCAGAGCAGCAGAGCAGAGGCAGGCTGGTATTATATCGTTTTGCCGAGCTCTGCTAACTGCAGCTTCATATTCGGCTCACAGATCATGAGCCAGGTCTTAATCTTCTCATCTCACTCTTGATAAGAAGGTGAATAAGTGAATTTTTCCAAAACACCAACTGGTGTCTGTGTATTCTGTTGTTTCATTTTGGTAAAGATCAACATAAATCTCCTCAGTGACATGTAGCCTACTGAACGATTAGCATAGTTTATAAGATGAACAGTACTTAAAAAAACATAACATAAAACATGCACACTCTTATATAGACATCTCAATAAAGTCTCTTAATAACCACTGTCTGTTTAAAAGTTCAATTAATTGTCATTTTGTGCCCATTTGTAATGCTTTATATTTGTTTTAGTGCTGATGATGAATTATTGCGTGATTATTCTGAGTATTAATTAGCTCATTAGTCCTTTATAGAGTCCCATAAATGTGTTTTGTATTATAATTATGCTAAGCAGGCTTTCATAGCTTCTCTGTGTGATCAGAAGTGAGTTGTGTGTGCTGTCTTGCTGTAATCCTGTTTCCTGATAGTATGTTGGTGGGTTGCCAGGCAGATCTCCTTTTTTCCATGTGATGGTGAGGATGATGATACTCATAATGATGCCGATGACGACATGTGTATATGAGTCATCTGCGGCTGTAATAACAATCTGTATCATCATTGTTTTTTTTGTTTTTATTCCCAGGGTGTCTTTATGGTGTGTTTGTCTGTTGGACTGGAGTATGACCGCTTGCTACTTACAGTAATTACAGACTCAGAAACTGTGTGTGTGCAGTCATGGTTTCTTGCGTATGAACCCATAATGATGATGGTAATGACATGTTGACGAAGGCTCCTGTTCCATCATTATGCTGCACATAAATGAGATGTGAATGCTGCCCAAACTGCGTGGTTTGCAGCATCAAAACAGTTTTTGCATGACGTCCACATCAACACACTTTATCCCTGTCTGTCTTTCTGTGCGTCTATAATCCCGTAATGGTGAGACATCATAAAACAGCAGGTTCAGCCATTGGTGCCAAAATCAGCTGATTTAAACAGTGGATTGCCATGTGACTTCTGTAAAAGCAGTAAAGAGGCTAGCTGCTGTTACAGTGCTCTCTTTTATAGGCATGTGCAGAGGGGGGTGGGGGCTCTGGGGGCTCAACTCCCTGAACCTTTCCCAAATTAATTAATCCTCTAAAGTCTTAGCCTTTTTTTCTCTTACTGATTCCTTGACGCTCTCGGTATACTCAAAAGATGAAAGTTTCACTTTAATTAATTAATTTAATTTACGCTAAGGTTCATGTTCTTCGAAATAGGATTTTGTTGGTTGAAAGCAAATATTTAAAATAGTTTAGTTTCATGGAACCTGGTCAAGTTTTTATTTTTTAGAGTGTATATAACCATTTATAAAAAGTCACTACTGTAAGGTACCAATAAGTAATTGTTATATATTGTTATTACTGTTATACTATGTGATACTATATTATGTTTATCTTTATTATAAAATATTATTCAAATGATAATTTTAATAATAGTTTTTAACAATAATAATTTAATAATAGTTTAAAGTTTGAACTACATAATCCTCACACTTCACAGGCCAACAACATGGTTGAACCTTCACCTGTCTTCATTGCTGTAGCTGTCTACACATAGTTATATCTATATCTATATCTATGTGGGTTTATTACTAATATTTCAGATGTGGTCGCAAAGAGTATGTTTTCAACTTGTCCAGCTGTCTTTTTCCTGCCTCATGTGTCATTGTTGTAGCAGTGTTACCATGTCTCCAGATCTCAGCAATTATTTTTCTTCGGACATTGTTATGAAACACAGTGTAAATGATGTCCACAATGGCTAAAATAAGACCCATTTTGCAGTAAACTGATAATCCTTAAAGTGCTCAGTGATTATGTGTGTGACGGTGAGTGAGGGAGAAATGGATACGGGTGTGTGTTCATCCTCGTAACTGTTTTGTTTCTGTCGTCGTCTAGGAGCCCAACTTCGGGCCTCCCACCCTGGTAACACTGAAAGTTGACCCAGAAGGATTCTTCCTCTCATGGTCTGGAGGACCCAACCTGGTAAGACACAAAGACACACACATACACACACACACACACTGGTTGGTCTCATTGTTGGCCAAATGAACTGTCACTGTCTCACACACAAAGACCAATTTTCAGTTTAACGTGGGGGTGACCATGTCTCAGAAGGTAGTTCAGGTTGTCTGCCAACTGTAAGGTTCAATGTTTGATCCCCAGTACGAGTCTTCTTGGACAAGACACTGAACCCAAGTCGCCTCAGCTCCTAAAAAAATAGCAGCTACAAGCTTCCTCTGTGTGTCCTAAACTTCTCCACACAAACTCATACAGTTTCAGCAGTAGTTACCGTGTAGTCCGTGTTCTCAAAGAAGTAAACCACCTTAAATTCCAGATCTGGAATTTTGGTCTGTCATTCTTTGGTGAAATGGAAAGAAAATGCATTTTATCAGGTCAGATAGGATCCAGCTTGCTTGGCACTAGACACTTGTTGACATTGGGCTGATTCGGTTCAGGTTTATCTAGTCAGGAAATCTGAGGGTGCTTTCACACCTACAGGCATTAGTTCGTTTAAATCGAACTCTAGTTCGCTTTCTCTCTTAGTGTGGTTCATTTTGTCTGGTGTGAACATAAATATCGCACTTAATTGCGCACCAAAACAACCACACCGAGACCCCCAAAAGGACGGGTTCTCGATCCGAAACAACTAGCGAACTCTGGTGCGGTCCTCCTGGTGATAAAGCGTACCAAATTAAAACGGGACCAAAAGCTATGAATCGGATAATCTGAGGGCTTTGGATATAGTGTGGATTATAATTTTTTTTTGTTTGTTCACCAAATAAATGTGGCCTGATTAATCACAGACAAACTTGGAGTTTACAAACTCAAACTCAACTGATTTGGACCAAAGCAAACACACTAAGGTGTGAAAACACCCTATAAGACACCAAAGTGTCCTAAGATGAGCTTACTGGTATCATGGGTATGAGCTCTGAACTCAATTAAGTATGTTAAATATCTCTATTCTTTATCTCCATTTTGACATGTCCTCCATAATTGTTTCTTCTTCCTCCTTTTTTGTGGTTTTAGCCAGTCCATTAGTTCAGCCTTAATGGGTTTCATCAATTAGTCCTTCTCCCTGGTGTCTTTGTGGTCTTTATCCTTTTAGGCCTACATCTCGTCTTCTCCTTTACTCTGTCCACCCATCTGTATTTCCCAACAACCATCCTCGCCTTAATATCTTTTGTTGTTGGGCTTTAGCAGAAAATAGTAGAAATATTAGATTTTACATTTTAGGTATTTAGATATTAGATAATTATCCAGAAAGAACATACAGTGAGTCAGAAGGATGTAGTGCTTTGAGATTTAGCTCGTGGTGGAGACGGGGATGTCAAGTGTCGAGTCCGCTACTGCCCTTGTGTACTCATACATGTACTTGTAAAACTTCAGCAGATATTTTAAGATGAGTATAAGACAATCTGCTCCAGATCTGTTCACATGGTACTCCGAGACACAAGACAACACCAAAAACGTGATAAAGAAAGGCCATGGATGAAGCTGGGCTGTCTATCCTGCCCTGCGTCGCTCACACCCTACAGCTGGCTGTTAATGAGGGTCTGCTGTTGTTACAGTTGTTATTGATGTGCTGAGAAACTGGGAGCAAAATAGTTGGACATTTTACACACTGCGTCTCAGCCTACTCCCTCCTGGAAGACATTCATTCATTGATATGGGTGGCAGTGCCATGCTTGTTTACCTGTCGCATGTTAATTTCCTGATTACAGTGTTTTATATTATATATATATATTTATAACATATTGAGAAATCAATCGTAGGCCAATATCATACAGGCAAGTACAGTAAATGAGAAACATGCAGAAAATTGGAAACTAAAACTAAACGAACACTTCACATGTGAGTGGCTTGTCTTAAAGAGGATGCATTATTGCACGTTGTGGTGTAGTGCAGCTGTATTAAAGGTGTTTAAATAATAGTTTTAATATAAAATTATGGTTATATATATTCTTAAATGTGTCAGCGTTTTCATGAACAAATCCAACATTTAAATAAACCTCTGTGCATTCTGTTTTCCGTCTCATCGTTTCCCTCTCTCCTCTATACCTCTATACTGTTTATCTGTAGTTTTAGTTATATCCTTCCATTCATCCGTCTGTCTTATGTATAAATATCTGTGGGATGCTGGATCGAATGACACGACAGAGGAGACCCCCAGCTTTACCATCCCTTCTAGCGCACACAGCGTCTCTTCCTTTATTTCTAAGTGTCTACTTATCCAAAAAGGAATGTATGGAATCACCTGTTGATAGCCAACATTACCACTGCGTTGTCCGTCGCGTGTGTGTGTGTATCTGGGTCAGAGCACGTCATCCTGTCTATCTGCACGTGTGTCAGCATGTGTTCGTGCATTCACATAACAGACAGTGGCTTTAAATACTCCTTTTTATCCCGATGTCTTGCTTGTGCATATGTCTGCGCACGCACGGGCTCGTGTGTGGTACTGAGATAATAGGCCATTTGTCGCCTGAGGTGCAGCTGTGACACTGTTTAGCAAAGAGTCAGATCGTTTTCAGAATGATTGCGGAGCCTCTCTTCAAACAGCTTTATAGTCACCGACTCCTCAGACTGATTGAATGTTGTTGGACTCACAATGTAGCGGCTTACACACGCTTAAATCGTTAGCCTCAAGCACACACTTTGTACGTCTTTTTAAGAGATGCAGTAGGACTCCTCATGACCTCTAAACAATCTTTGATGTGTAAAATTGTTGGAGATTCCCTTTAGGTCATCATTCATCAGCCAAGCTTCAAACTTAATCCCTGCCTGATTCTTTAGTAGGTTAGTCAGAGTCATTGTTGTTTTAAAGACGCCCGACATGTTACTGGGGCTTGTGTTTAAAAAACAAAACAAACAAAAAACAAAAAAACAAGCAAATTTAAACATGTAATTCTTCAACTCAGTCCAAGTTGTCCCATCCTGAAATCCACTGTCGCAATAACACTGTTCTGTCCATTAGCTCCGGACCAGGGGAAACAAATTTTAAGCAATTCCAGTGATGGTTCTATCAGAGTCAAGTGTGGATTTTACAGTTTGACTCAGACCTGATTCTCCCAACATGGAATTTGGCTATGATGTAAATTGATGATGAGTTTAGTGAGCAATGATTCTGACATATCTTTACGCAGATACCTAATGTTATTTCTAAAGGACGTGTGTACTTTGTCAGATCTGTTTTGACGAAAAGATGGTAGTAACGATAGCAGCTAAGCTATGTCTCTAAATGTATCAACACCAGAGCTAAATTGCCACCACTGCACATGTGACTGCTCCCTCTGCTGCTTAAACAGAGACTGATAATCTCTTTAGTAGTGGTGTGGATAACTACGCACAAACACAGAACAATTAAATCGCAGTCTTTTGTGGTTACGTAATAAGACAGGCTGGTGGAAAAATGCCAGCAGAATTAACAATAGCCAAAAGTGCACGTTCCAACCAACCAGAAGTTCAGACCTCAATTTATTAGCAATAAATAATCATTTTATAATAATACTCATTAAGCAAATCCTCTGATGTGGCTAAAAGAAAAAAGAACGCAATGACACGAGAGACTCCACAGACGGAGTAGAAGGCAGATCCAAACTAAGTGAGTGTGACTGTGTGACTTCCGTGTTTATTATTTGTTTTCATACTAACATGTCAGATCTTGACACTACAGTTCCAAGAAACTGGGATAAAGGTCTACCTGTGCCACCTCATTTGCCTTATACGCTGCAGCATTTGGCTTCTTTACCTGCTGAATTACTATTTTTCATTTTTGTTAATGTTGGGGATGGAGCTGTCAATAGCAGCAATTCAGTTTGCTGTCAGTCACGAATGGCCAAATGCAAGGAATTGTGGGAACTTGGACGTGAAAAAAATTTTGTTAATGTTGTTCAAACATCCAAAAAGTTGCACATACCTGGTTTAAAGGTCCTTTTTTGTGTGAATAGTCCTTTTTGACAGTTTTTGAATTGTACTTCACTTTACCTTGAATCATACGCCACATTATTTCTCAAAGTATGTGGCATGTGTTTCTTTAAATTTCCTGAGTGCTTTCTGCACTGACCCACGTTTGGATGAGGAAGTGCCCTCTGCTCCACCTCAAACCTCGTTTCAGTCTAACGAGGCACCTCTGCGGTGTCCTAAGGTAAAATAAGTGCACTCAAATAACTGTGGCTTTGCAGAAGTCCTCTTTCAAAGTGACTGTGTGCAGCGTTGTGGCTCCCCAGGAGATTTCCAACAAGAGCTGAAAAGAAAGAGGACACAGCAACACAGATCCCCAGCTATTATTAATGGGAACAGCTAATACGCCTTTACACAGATGACAAGGGTATTCTGGATGGAACCCATTTCTCTGAATAGAGGTACCCAAAATATATGATCTCCGGTGCAGTTTTTACTTCTGCAGCTCTTCTCTTCTTATTACAGTACTTTACATGTCAGGTGAGTTTTCAGCTAAAACACTTATTCGAAGATTTCCTCTACTTGGACGTAATCGATATGTGCTGTATATGCTTTGTGATATATGGAGCGGAACTGGATCACACGAAAGTAATTTTTAGAATCTCGGCAAAGACGTGCAAGGACGACCAGAAGTCTGTAACCCAAAAATGTCAAAAGCACCACTGTAATAACAACTTAAGGAGAGAGGATAGAAAGTATGATTTATGATATCACATTATATTTAGGACGTCACACGTATCCAGCCCACGTGGATTTGATTTTATAAGGACTCAGCACATAAAGGACAGTTTAAGAAAACATCGTCGACTATCAGTGCTGCAAACAGCTGAGACATGCTACATGCAAATGTCATGGTATGAGATTTGCATGTTGAATTTTCTACCAGATAACCTTAACTAGTGCAGATGATGGTCTGCAATAACATTTATTACTTATTTGGTGTTCTCAAGCAGCCAACGCTCCTTTTGTTGAGGCGCGATTGTAAACTTTCAGTGTCTGTACAAGTATAAAAGAAACAGTGACCATCTCTTAACATTTCTCTTGCTTCATCCATCACCCCTCATCTTGTTCCTCTCTGACTGTATTTGGATCACCTGTCTCCTCCTTCTCACCTTTTCACCTTCACTTTTCCTTGTTTAATATCTGGTTTATCTCATTCCCCCTTTTGTATATCCATCCGAATATGTGTCCTTTGACCTTTTCTTCTTCTATTCTTACTCAAGCAGCCTCAGTCCTGCTGTTCACTTATCTCCCTCTGTTTTGTGTTACCTTATTCTTTGTTTAATTTTCCTTTTAAATATAATTCTTCCAGTGATTTGTCCCTGTCTATTTCCTGACATCTTTTGTAGAATAAATCTCTCATCCTTCTAGAAATAATCTTCTACATCTTCTTCTCTTCTCCCTCCCCCTTTCCTCCCACTTTTTCCCCTCAGTTATCATCTTCTCTCCATCTTCGTGTAATGTTCAGAGGCTTGGCTTACAAGACCTCTGACGTGTGTGTGTGTGTGTGTGTGTGTGTGTACTCAGTGCCATGAATTTCCCATAATGCTTGAGTCAGTGGCGATAACAACCA
>OMLM01004333.1:0-21167 GCA_900302695.1 Helostoma temminkii | reverse complement strand
TGTAACTGTACATGGTTTCCAAACTGCCCAGGTCTCAACAGCGTGGAGTTAGACAGAGATAAGACAGACACAGACTAAATCCACAGAAGAAAGAACTGCAACAACCTTTCCATGAGGAACAACCAACCTGCCAAGTACCTGGAAAACACTGAGTGTGAACAGAAGAAAGGGAACAGCAGAGTGTGTTGCTGTATTTATTCATTCATCTTCTATACCGCTTAGTCCCCGCAGGGGTCACGGGTGTGCTGGAGCCTATCCCAGCCAGCTTACGGGCGAGAGGCGGGGTACACCCTGGACAGGTCGCCAGTCTATCGCAGGGCCACATATAGACGAACAACCATTCACACTCTCACTCACACCTACGGGCAATTTAGAGTCCCCAGTTAACCTAAGCATGTCTTTGGACTGTGGGAGGAAGCCGGAGTACCCGGAGAGAACCCACGCGAACACGGGGAGAACATGCAAACTCCACACAGAAAGCCCCTGGGCCCACCCTGGGAATTGAACCCAGGACCTTCTTGCTGTGAGGCGACAGTGCTAACCACTGCACCACCGTGCCGCCCTGCATTGATTCAAATATATAAATAAATAAACACAGAATTTTGGATTATCAAAGGCTTTTGCATCTTTCCTAATTAATTGGTCAATCAATAGAAAACGGTAAGAACAATCCCCTCCTTGGCTTGGGTCTCAGTAGTGGATCTATGTACAGTAAACGATTGTCCACATTTTCACTCAGGTTTTTGGCCTTTGAGGCTGATTGCCTGTGCAGCGGAGAAGGATTTAGTTGATAAAAAATGTAATTTGATAATGTACAAAATTCATCATGCTGCTAAGAGCCTTTATTCTGTCTTCTTAGACAGACTCATCTATTATGTAGAGATCCATAAATCTGGAGAAAGAAGGAGAGCGAGAAAGGGAGAGAGATGAGGAGAAACTGAATGAGATCAGGACAAGATATTCTATGAAATCTGTGGTAATTAGATGGATTAATGAATTAGAGACAATGCCTGAAATGGAGATTAATTCCAGTGACGTGGCCATCATGTTGCGTATTTATCAATGTCAAGCAAGTATTTTATTAATAAGCCATAGATCTGGCCCTGTCCGTGTAGCTAATAAAGGGGTAATGTGTCTAATTCACAAAGTAACAGATAATCTGGTGGAAGACGTGATGGGATTTAATAGTGAAACGAGAGAGAGGGTTTTAGAAAACAGTCATTGGCCATTGACAGGATTTAATTAGAACCATCTTTAGCTAGTAATTCATGCTATTATGACTTCACACATATGATTTACTGTGCTAATATAGTAATCTGTGAGTGTGTGTATGCACGTGTATGCTATATTTACATGTTTTCATTCATTCACAGGGTACACTAAGGCCAGCATAAACTTCCGTTTGAATGATAAAAGAACGTTCACTGAACTAATTCAGTGAGTCTACAGTAGCTAACAGATACATGTGTAATTTCAAATTAAATTAATGTAGATTGTCTACATGCACAGAGTCTGTCTAAAGAGTTCACATATGTATGACTGTTGTGGGTTGTATTTTTAACTGGCTCTCCTGAACACAACGATGACTTACTTTTTAATGCCTCAGGGGCTAACTACATTTCCCACAGTCCCTGTTCCCTGTAAATCTTTATAGTTGTTTCTTGATCACATGCAATACCTTTTAGATACTGCGATGGGAATATAAGCATGCACACATCATTTTCACATACACACAAATGCAGCATTTGTTCCTTTTTCCATTCACAACATCCATCAGGACAAATGTTTGAACTTCCCAGTATTCTAAGCATTCCCAGGAAGCCATTACTATTTTTCAAGAACAACATGTAAGAAAAATCAAAATGTCACTTCATGTCCTTGAAACCACTCATTGCTTTGTGCCTCTCTGCTGTCTGCCCTTCCATCAGTGCTAATTACTGTAAATGAGTTTTAATTGGGAATGCTGAAGCCTGCCTGATGTTGGAGATTTAGAGTCAATAGGCATGTAATAATGCTCTGTCTTTGTCCGTCATTAATCAAGGTTATGTATGGAGTCACAGACTGGAGGATCAGAGGAACGTGTCAATTACCATCAAACAAGGGGTGTTGGAAACAATGCTAATCTATGTGCTTGAATCTGACTGAGAACATTAGTTGCACAGAGCTGTTACACAGAGTAGAAAAACTCAAACAGTAATGCAAAAGATACCATGATCCAAACCTTTCAGTCTCATCTACAGTATAACCATAATGTTTTCTAACGAATTACTTTTAACCTTTACAGCTTTTCCTCTCTGCTCTCAGAAGTCTCAAATTTCTTGCTATCAAGCTCTACATATTACCTTAGTGGGAGAGATAACATCATTTTAAGATAATGTAGTACCACTCAGAGGTATGAACACTGAACCAAACTGACAGCAATAGTATTAGCAATTTCATTTGAATTGGTTTTATGAAAATCCCTTTCCTCTACCAAAACATCAATTTAACCTGTAGCACAGAATGCAAAAGCTCTTTTCTAAACGATTGAGCGGGATGTTGTACTGCAAAGTTGAACTCAGTAGTAAAGTTGGTCATTGTACAACACCATTGCCCCATGAGCTTATTATAGCACTGATTTCCCAAAAACATTTGTAAACAACAGTGTAACTAAGGATGTTTCTTTGTCACAAAAGATTTGCTTTACATTCACTTACAGGTACAGTATTAAAACTTGTAACAGCCCACCATACACAATGTTCTATATTAAATGTAAAGTCAAAATATTCAGAAAGCACAACAAAAACACATTGTTAGTCATTGCAATTCTCACACAAACGTTTATTATTTTACTTTTTATTTTGTATACTCTGAAATGAAATGATGTACATGCTGCATCTCTACCCACCTACCTGCTGCATGCTCTAGAATTACATCTGAATTACCTTTAAGTCTGTCCTTCTAATTTACATAGTCTATTACCATGCCACTAAAGACTCAGACCTCCTCCACAGTTAAACACCAAGTCAGGGTAAAAAAAAAAGAGAGTGAGAGAGAGGACAGGATGACAAAGAGAAGACGAAGACAAGATTTTTAGAGCCCTGGCATTCACTAAAGTAATAAATCTGTGGTTTATGGTGAAATGATGGCAGATAATGTAAGTAAAGGTCAGCACAGCATGTCAGCCAACAATATATCAAGGGGACAGATGATTGTGGTCACACACTGCTGTGCACTTCATTCTCTCAAACAGCATGTTCTTTTCCTTGCCTGCATTTTTGCATTTTGTGTCTTATTTTATACTCTATACGTCTTATGTTTTATAACACCACAGTCACCATAGTGATACCCACAGGATAAATTGTTATTGATAGTGACCAGACTCAATGTGTTTTACGATTAATATCAAATTGTGTAAGCTTGGGAAAGAAAATCTCATAATTTCTTTTGCACCAAGCTGTTTTTTCCTGTAGAAGAAAACAATGATTGGACAGTGATTCAGTAATTACAAACATTTATTTGATATGTTTGTATTACATCTGCTAAGCCAGATGATGCAATTTGTCATTACTGTAGCACATCCAACATACAAATTGATTGTCACACTTTTCTGTGTCTTTTAAAACACAACACCACACTCAATCAGACATATCCTTCAGATGTCACCCGACTACACCCAGTGTGTCCCCTACAAACTTTTATTTGCTGTGTGCAACGTAACTGAATTTTGTAACTTGAGTGAAATCTTTAGTCCTTATTGATTTTCTATACAAGCTTACGCCTTTTCAGAAAGACCACCACATAAACACACTCACGCTCACATTTATAATGTCCAAGTGCACCTGATTTATATCACTGGATAAGTAAAGTCAAATTTTATATGAATAGATTTTAAGCCAAATAACATAAATCACCTCAAGAGGCGTATGTATAAACTTCACTGAATACAACAGTTTATATGTGAATTTAAGGTATAAAACACCCCAAACATAAAACATTTAACAAGAAGAACCTCAAATTGAAATATGTTATTGACAGAGCTACAGTACAGCTTCACCTTGCTCACACTGGTTCACTCCAACAAACCTGTACAACAAAAGCTCCTAATGGAATTTAACAGGTACAAGTTAATCTACATGAAGCAGTAATAATTAACAGCGGCTTCATTCGTCATTGACACATCATTGTTTGAAAATGACAAAATAGCAGGTGATAAGCGGCATTGTCAACATGAGATACTGATTTACTGCACAGTGAAAACACAACTGTGATGATTACAGGTGAAACCGTTTAAGCAGAAAAGCAAATTTCAAATTTGAGTAGGCTGTCTATCAGTCTGGTGTTTTCTCCATGCAAAATGCCTGGTGTAAATAGGTAGTTGTTTCGTACTCATTGTTTGTGGACTATTCTAATTAGGTGATATGAACACAAAAATTCCCACAGCCTTAATGGGCTACTTGAAAAATTAACACTTCTGGAGAGCCACTAGGGCTTCTAAACAGAGTTCATTTATTTGTACTTCTGTGGTTAAGAAATAGTTTTGTATAAAACTTCTTTTTACCTTCCTCTAGAGCCCCATATGGCTTTTTATTGATCCGCTGTTATGCACCTTTATTTCCTTGAGCATGGATTGTAGCAGAGGTCCTAACACTGAGAGTACGATAGAGACTGACTGCAGATTTACTATTTGACTGATCTTTACCTTTTAACATGAGCATGAATCAGGATTAGCAAAGTTAAATGAGAATTTTAGCCCCAACACACACCATGTAAGAAATCCAATATTACCTGAGCAAAGTGCAAGGGTGTAAAACTTCTCTCATTACCCATTCACAGGCCTGTCTTATCATGTATAACCAGACAAGCTGCTTGTTGACTCAACCTTGCCTTCCTCAGAGGCAACAGTTTGAAGGGAAAATTATCATTTTGATGGGAATGATGTCTCAGTATGCGGCTGAGGCCACTTTGTCGTCTCCAGCTGATAAAAAGAAGAACTTTGCACAGTCAGATGCCATCTCTCCTGAGATCAAATTGGGATGTGTTGATAATAAACATGCATCAATTTTTATGTATGTGTTCATTTATTTCCAAATGCTGACAGAAATTAAGGATTTCATTTAAAATTTAAATACCCTTATTAATAGGAAACATTGGTCATTTGAGAAATTTCCTCTGTCCCAAAAACATTGTAAAGTTTTGTTTTCCAGGAATCATGATGTTTTTTAAAATTTGCCTATACCATTCAAACCTCATGACACCTCATGATGATCATTATCTACACAGTAAGCTTTAATCAGTTGTCATTAACAGCATTAAATTAACTGGTTCTGCTTACTTTTGAAACCCTCATTTATTGTAAAACGTAGGTTATCCTACTTCCAACCACCTACTGTACCATCAAGCATGCACGCCTTACTGGCATCAGAGCAACGTTGTCATAACCCAGTTGATCGTCATCAGTTTTCTTTTTAAAAGTTGGTTGATCAAAGTTTTCAAAGAGCAAATGTCAAGTAAAGCATAATGATATTTCTAATGTTTGAAGGCCACATTTGAGACAGTGCTGACATTTAAAGAAGTCCCAGAAAGCTAATTGGTGATAATTTCCTCTAATAATGGGCACACAGAATACTATTGATCAGACTCAAAGGAGAGACAGTATATTGATTTTGTTATCTGGTGATGGAAAGTGCCTACATTGTCGTTTTCTTGTGTCAACACCAAGATGAACGCTTGAGACTATCCATTACTTATTTTCCTCCTTCCTTCCTGCTTTTCTCTCTTTCATTTCTTACAATCTTCCTACTCCTTTTCTTATTGTTCCTCTCTGAAAATCTCATCCTTTACTGAGTCGGTGGACTGAGAACTGACAAGCTCATATCTAAGTAAGTCTTTCTCACACCCTCTGGGTTACCCTCAGCCTCAGTTGTCTTATTGTGCTGCTGTGGTTGCTTCAGCTCTATATGAGATTTGTGCCTACGTATCCACATTTTGATATGTTGAAAGTATCTTTTCCAGCTCTGTGTGTTATACAGCATGTGTCTAAAATTCAGGAGGGTGCTGTGTCATTGCGTAAATGCTTAATTTTTGTGTATGTGTATCACTCCTCTATGCCCAGTTACCTGTAGACATCCTTGCACTAGTAGGTGTGTGCATGTTTGCAGGCAGTAGGTGTGTTCCCAGTCTGGTATCAGCCTCTGTGTTGGAATTCCCCCAGGTGTCACAGTATCATGATAAATGGGCTCTGCACCACTGAGACAACCAAAATACCCCACAGCAATATATTTCCATAACTTCTCACTTCTTAGGAGCAATATATGCCATTTCTTGATAATACGGGGGCACCATTATCCACATTATGGGATAGACCTTTGGCTGCAATGGCTTATAAAACTGGTTGGAGCTGGCTTTTGACATATCAAAAATCAGCTGCTATGTCAGGCAATACCAAAGAAGCGCATTGTAATTTAATTTAATTTCAATGAAGACTCAAGTTTTAGCATTAAGCATGCTAAATATTATTTATAATTTAATCAGATTGAGTTTAGTTCTGTAAGAGCCTCTGTACTTTTAATTGTAGTCTGCCAGTTGCAGAACCACATTACATTCATAAATGTGCTGTGCTCTTAACAGAGGTGTGTACTAAATTATAGTACTCAAGTGAAAGTACTGTTACTAAGGTAAGATGATACTTAAGTAAAAGTAAAATTACTATGTATATTATAAATAAAAAATCTACACAAATAAAAGTAAAAAGTAACTTTTTGAAATTTACTTTGAGTACAAGTTACTTCGTTACCGAGGAAACTGAGCTTGTCAAGCTGCCATGTGCCAGTAGGCTACACTGGTAATTTAGCATATTGCAGAATAAATTGTGTTAATTTACTTTACATGTTGACTTTGAGTTTATGATCAAAGCTGGACATGTATTTTGACCCAATTCAGTTCCACCTGAATACAGCGTGAGAACAGCCCCAGCCAGATGGACCGTTAACTGTGAATCCTCCGGCATTGACAGAATTTGGTTTTTTAAATGAAGAAAAATTCTCTGGAAAACTCTGTCATTTTGACAGATTATAACACTGAGGGCAATAAACTGTAACTTTAAGTAGGCTAATTCACTGCAGTTGGTGATTAGTGTCCATATTAATTATGTTGATTATCTTCTCTTGGCTGTCACATACAGAACCTAGTTGCCTAGCTGGCTTTAGTCATTGCATTAATTTTTTCAGTGTTAGATTCTTTGGTATAACACATCTAGATGCACTCACACAGTTCGCATGGTGGACGCCGCATTAAAAGTACAGTATGTCACTATCCGGGTGCTGACAGCTGTTAAACCAGCTCCAAGACATATGATTATTCACTAAACTCCTGCTTCTGCTGGTTATTACATGTCAACCACAGTCAGTGAACACCTGTGCGTCCAGCTCATGACCATGTGCCAACGTTTTTAACTGTGGGTATGCACCATGTACAGGCTACATTCAGCGGCTACACGTCAGTAACTTACCTGCACAGACTGCACAGGTTGGATGAAGCAGCTCTTTCATTTTCGAAAAACAAAGCTAAACATGCTACAAACAGCAGGTCATCTTTCTGCAATAGAAACTGACTTTATACCTTCATGTTGAACTGTGTTTGTGGAGGCCTTTTTTCTCTGTAAAGGAGATGATTTTAACTGTAGTGAAGTAAAGTAATCTTGAGTAAAATTACCGTTTTTAAAAACTACTCAAAAAAGTCCACAAAAAACATCTATTTTATTAAAGTAACGAATGTAAATGTAATTTGTTACTTCCATCCCTGGCTCTGATCCCCTGACCTGACTACCAAAGTAACTGTAGCTGTATGCCTGCCAAATCTCTTACAGCTGGTTGTTAAATATCAGGACTGACATCAAACACTCTAAAGGGCCTGCACATTTTCAACAGTTAGGCTATATTAGCACCTTTTCACAATATGACATCTCAGATGTTTTGTTACATCATGCCAAATGAAAGAATGATTAAAGGAAAGTGCAACATGAATACAGTATTTTGCTTAAAGATGGACAGTTAGTGTATCAAACCCCAAGGGAATTGTTATTGTAACAGGTTTCAGAGAACCTGGACTCAAAATGTCAACATGAATCAGGATTGCATATTAAAATATTTATTTTAAAATAAATGCAGGTGTTAAGCCGGTGAGGGATCACAGGAAAAACTGAAACAGAGAGAACCATCTTCTCTTTGGAGCAGGGATGTGGGTCTGGTTATCTAATAGGAATTAGAGTTAGGTAATAATGATCCAGAGGACTGACAGAATGTTTATGGATGAAGGTAATTACTCACTCGACAGTATGTATGGATTGGATTTGAAAAAACAGAAAACACAGAATGCAGGAAGCTGGGGGTAAGTGAAGGTTACTGTGATGTCACTTTCAGGTCATCTCTAATATGGCAGCCTTCACATTTTGAGCTCCAGGTCCAAAGACACAATCTCAATGCAGAGATTTCACACAGGTGAAATCAGGGACTATCCTTTGGGGATAACGGGCAGAACAAGGATCAGGTTTTACAGGCAGGTTCACAGGCAAACAGTCAGTAAACAGGGGTTTAGCAGAGCTCAGAGTCAGCATACAGTCCAGGTTGTATCCATAGGAGCAGTCAGAGATAATCATCCACCATCCGAGTCCGCGATCTAAATAAACTAGTCCAGAATCCAAATCAGTCAGTCCAAGCAGTCCGAGTACCAAGTAGACTTACTGGATCCAGGGGGGTCATGATTAGGCTGATTAACAAAGTGAGCCAAGCAGGGAAGGAAACAGACAGACTACAATGCAGTCAGTTGGCAAAATGAAACCAGGATGTTCACTGTGACTGCTTGTCAAGTTTGCAATTTGATTTTCAAGCCATATATATGTTTAGGTATATATCTGAAAGCCTAGTGCCAGAGAACACTAGACACTAGCACTAGAGCACTTTCTTGGCACTGGGTTAAGTTATTTGTGCTGGAGGAAGTAATGTGGTAAGTGATGTGACTGGCCACTGGCATGGCAATTACATTCCTCCCAGTAATAATGTATTCCACCTGTCTTCCACATGTGCCTGATTGTGCGTGTTTGCACACATGTCAATCCCTGGTGGTTAGAAAAATTGCAAAAAGATTGTGGGCACACCCACTACACTCAGAATTTAGGCTGGTTTCAGGAAAGTAGGGCCCTTTTTGTCTGCATCTTAGTGACGTGAAACATTTATATACAATTTCCATGAATTTAATTTACATATAATTTATGCTTCACTCTTTCTCTGACCCTTCCTCTGCTCATCTGTCTGGTAACAGTACAGTAGTGATCTTGTGAGGCCAAGCATGAGCCCATGAGGGGTTAAACCGAGGTAATATATTGCTCCTGATGAAAAAAATAAATAAATACATTTTTTTCAGTTGAAAGGCAAAATTATCCTGTGTTGTAAGAATTTAATCCCTTACAGGCACAGATTACTTCATATTTGTTTATCTTGGCTACATTAGTAAAGCAGCATCAGCTGTAATCAGTTGACTGGTTGATGAAAATATGTAATGAGAGCACAGAGAAAGATGCTTAGCTGATACAACCTCCTTACCTCACAGCTCAAGTTGTACCTGCCAAGTTTACTGGATTTTTTTAACAATGCTATCTGGGAAATGTTAACGTTTTTACACTCAACATTTGTACATGAAATAAAGTTATTAAAGTGTAAACATTCACATTATCTCAGCTCTGGTCTTATAGTAATAGTTGTTTGACAGATATATGTTCACTTCCATATTTTGAAAAGTTATGTATTGCCACCATCAACAAACAATTTAGCAACAAATGTAGTATATTGTATTAATATTCATATTAGAACATATTACCATTCAGGCACTCACTGCACTGGGTCTACCTAAATTGCATAATTTAATATTTTTTTAAATATAATTAACATCAAAGGACTTATGTGCTTTGAAAATCTCATCATCTGATTCTTTTTTCCTTTCCATCGTTAACAATCAATACAAAGCAGCCGGCAAATATAGCCTGCTCCGGTTCATCCATAACTGCCAAGAAGAGCATTTATTCATCCATAATAATCCTCCGCCCCTATATTAGTTTCAATCTAAGAAGATGATTAATCTGCTTCAAGTACACCTTAAAATACTTCAATCGATAAAAGACTGACAGGCCGAGAAGTTACATTATTGCTCAAGCGCTTACAGTATGAACATATTAGCTGAACAGATCATTTGCACTCTGTGAGATTCAGATTCATTTTTTGTCACAGCCACATACTCTGTATCAAGGAAATTACTTTTTATTCTAACCACATCTACAGTGGTGATAGATGCAAACAGCCTTTTAAAAACCACCCTTATTACTGTCAGTCATTGTTATGAAAATTTAGGTAACTGAATGATTTTTTGCAAAAGTTCAACATCCAACAGATCACAGCATGAAAGTTTTTCTAATCTAGTTTAGTGTATGGCTGGGAAACAAGGCTCCTGATGGGAGACAGACCTATGCAAGTCTCAATCTGCCCACCAAGACATTGTTGCTTCTTATTCATTGTACTGAGGAGCATACTGAAGGCTATGAAGTAACTACGCATATGCATAGTTGTAGATTAAACTATTCTAAAGTACAACATGAAACAAATGTTTACATATACACATACACACACACACACACATCATTAGTAGGATGTAGGTTTGTGAATGTGTGTCAGTACTGACTAGCTAGGGAGAGTGCAAATTCTAGCATTAGCGTTGCAATCCTTAGCTACGCTCCTTACATGCTCCGTGACTGACAGAGCTGACAGTGCCAACCATTCACAGACAGGTCTATTGTCGTGTGTATTCAAAGTGTGAGAGAGACAGAGAGTGAGTGTGTTGGTGAGACTATCCCACATTAAATATGTTTACCACTGAACCAGCCATGAGGTTTGATCATGCACAGTGATCGGTAGCTCTTGAGGTTTAAAAAGGTATTCATTCAATGGTTGGGTTACGGCATAGAGACGGTCAGTTAATCTGACTAATTTGACTCCTTATTGCAGACATTTCTCTGCTCAGCTATCCCCTGGCAATTAACCGTCATTTCAAGTGTGCGAAAGCTAAGTGGTCGTGGTTAGTCTTTGGTCAGCATTGTTCACCCAACACTGCTTGACCTGAACAGGAATAAGCACATACCCTTCTGATTTCCTCCCACTTGCCATATCAGTCTTACAACATGAATACATGGACTATAAAACTGAAGAAAGTGCAGTCACATTTATTTCCCATGGTTTCTTCTCCAGGCTTCAAGCATGTGTGTCCGCCTGTAGTTAATTGCATTTCTAAGCTGATGTGATGCCCTCCCTGTCTATTACGCTGCGCCTGGGTATGTCTGAATTGTCTGTGTTGATGTGCGTCACTCTAGGAGAGAAATTCAATTACCACCCCTCTCTACCCAGTCATGGCCCTGCCCAGCCAAGCTGAAGTATGACTGATATCTGAAGGGGAGAGAGAGGAAAGGGAAAAAGAAAAAAAAGGGGGGGGAGAGAAATAAAACAGAGAAGTACTGGTAAACAAATGGACAGTGTGTTGGAGTGACAGTTTGAAAGAGTAAAAAAAAAAACAGATGAATGAAGAGAAAAGGAAGATGTAGAATATAAAAATGCATTACCACGAAAACATAATCTGATATTCAATCATTCATTCAACCAAGCAATTTGTCCTTGATGGAGGTCTGAACGATATGGGCGTCACATCCCAGAAACACGATTATTGGAAGCTGTTTGGTTTTATGGGACATCAAATAAAATTCCAAACAAATGGCTCAGCTTGTCCTGCTCTGGGCCCTAAAGAATCTAATCTCTTAGCATGTTCAGCATTTGATACATTCAATTTTACATAATATTTTATTTAAAATTTTAATACAAGTCTTCATATTAACAACCATGACTGTGAAATTTCACCTGTAAATGATTCTGCAAACATGTTTCTCAGTAATGTGACACTCAGTTTTATCAGACTGCAGCTAACAGTTTGTAATGCAAGTAAGGAAACTCAATCAAAACATGAGATTATATAGACATCAGTATATATCAGAACTTCTTCTGACAAAATTGAGTCGGTTCTATCAATAGATAAGATTCTAGCAACCAAGTAGGGAAAAAGAGTTTTCTGTCTGAAATTTTGTGACTTTTTCCAACTTGACAATCAGAAGGAATGTCATTATACATTATACAGTAAGAAAACACGTATCAAAGTTTCTGCAGGTTTCATTGGGTTAGACAATGGGGAATACAGTTGAAGACTAGTTTTATATGGGGAAAAAGTTTAAAGAGTATTATGAAAAAATTAAATTAATTTTCATGTTGAGTATGATCAAATTCACAAAGACAAACTTTCAGTAGTGATGTAGATGCTCTGAATGCACTTTTCAGCTTTCTGTACAGTTCTCATCAAACCTGCATTTTTTTTATGTTAGGTATATGTTTGTGCCAAATAGGCTCATATGCACAGTAAAAATATAAAAGTTCTGCAGACTTCTGCCTACTCACACTAGCAGAGAGATGAAAATGACCCAGGATGGAAAAATGAGGTCACATACAACAAACGGTTTCTGAGAAATGGCTCACGTGACTATGTGTAAGACATATTTATGTATGTACACAAACACATGACATTTTTATTTCTGCAAAGTCTGTGTTAAAACCAAAGACGACTCAGATAACCCAGAGCATATAGGATAATGGGCAAAGTGCATTTGTATCTGTAGACAGGAAAGCCCAATACTGATATGCAGAGAAGTCAGAAAGCAAAAGGACCAACACTAAACAAGCACACTAGATTTCAAACGTCAGTTGACTTTTAACTATCTTGGAGAGTGTTTACTTGACTCATAGCCACATATATACATTCAGTGTCCCTCAGATTTGAGTCAGTGCAGTGCAGCATTCCAAGCAAAGCAAGTAAAGGTTAACAACTTTTTAAGTTAGAAATCTTGGAGCGAAGACCAGTGACAGCTAGATGACTGGTGAGTTTGTGTAAGTGATGGAGATCATCTAGAGAACAGATTTTTTCAGATTATGTCTACAGTACTTATCCAATACCTGATGAAAATTACCAGCCCACAGTAAGTATAGATGGAGCATTTACTTGCTTACTACCCTTCAACATGGTAAAAGCAACAACAAGCAACATTACATAGGTTTCCTCTGTCTTGTAAAATGCTAATCTATTGTATAAATCAGAAGTTCAAAAATCCCAACTTGACACATTGAAAATGTTTAGATCGGGTCATAGTGACATAAAGGAGAGAAGTCATTACTGAATAAATACACAACAGTTACATCTCCTGTAGCTGCCAAACGGATGTTGCTCGATAGTTTCTCTCATATTTCATAGCTCTTTAGTGGTGAATTTAGATAATCAAAATGGCAGACTGCCAGCTTGTCAAAAGCTTGCCTTGGAGCAGCCAAGCCTTTTGCCTTGGCATTTTTATTCATAAGCATTCCCACTAAGTGCTTTTTGTTGTATGACAAGGCTAAGCTGGGGCCTATTCTCACCCTGCTGGGAGAGCAGTTACTGGAATCAAAGTTTGATCACTGTTGTCACAATGCCATTTCACTGTGTGTTACCCTAGCACGCCATCAGCACCAACAATCACTGTGCTATCAATGAAAAGGGGACTGCACAAGGTTCACAGTCACCAAAATGAAATGATCCATTTATTCAAGTGGAACAATTGAAAACATGGCCAGGTATGTTGCCATTTTCCTCAGATTTTCAGAAAATCACCTGTTACATACAGGGATCAATGTATTGTGTGTAAAGCTTTCTGGTGAGATGTGCTGAGTCTGCATTTTACCCCATTCAAATCAACATATTTATACCATCAGATATGTTACAGCTGAAGCCTTTCACTCAATAGTCCAAGACCGTCTATCTGTAATATGTTTCATTATCATGGAAAATCCTCCAGGGATATGAGTTTATATTATTACAAGCAAGCTGTGCACATCTGATTGTTGTTGCCATTATTACTGTGCTGAGAATCCAATCATTTCTGATACATCGATTGTTTGTTGTAAAAGAAAGATCACAGGAATATTGCTTTGAATGTAGCCTCACCTGTGATTCAATAATTGTTTGCTATATGGGAGGCTAAACAATCTGCTATATGCAGATTAAGCCCTACCCATATATTATCACTATTGTGAAAATACAATCGAGCACCTGTCTGTTGAGCAGCATTGTGAGTTGTGAACCAGCAATAAGTCTTACAGAAAATGTCTTGCTAGATTATTAAAGTGTGGTTCTGTCTATATTGATTGGTCCTGATGCCCTTGAGGGAGTCAGGGTGTTTAGTGGTGTGACGGGCACAGTGAGTCATAAACACAGCGACAGGACGTCAATGAGCCATAAACACTTCTATAAAAACTATCTCTCCCCAGTGCTGCAGAAATTCGTTTCACATCACATAAACATAGAGGTGAACTGACAATGTGTTTCAGCGCATGTATTTTTACATCACCTGATCTGGCTCAAATAATTACTTTAACCCTTAGAATAGAAAAATAGAGCCATCTTAAAATATATATTAGTATAAATGAGCTGCAGAAGAAAATGTATTAAAGATAAAATTAAATAAACAGTGTTACAAAGTTATAGGACACTATGTCAGATTAAGTATGTCATTCCTTCCTCTATTCCACCAACTGCTACAGCCCCATCTGAGATTCCACCGGTATTGAGATTAAGTGTAGGTACAGTGATACACGTTTACCTCTCAAACCATATAATGATACACAAAATATTAGAAACACAATAGGGTTCAATAGTACCACAACAGTCTAAACTGTTTCATCAGAACCTTATAACCTTCATGAATGTAGCATTTATTGCAGGGCATTGCAAGTACATCATAAACTGAAACTTGAGTTTAGTTACAGGAATATTTGCATGCATCTCTAGTTTACCAATTTTGTTAGCTTTTGTAGGGACAGCATGAATCAAAAGAAAACTACAATAGACCAGTGTCACAATGAACTGCTTACTCAACGCAAACTGGCATTTGAGTCTATTTCTCACAAAGTCTTTGACAAGCACAGTTTCTGAACTATAACTTCTTTCAGCACCTTTTGATTCATTCATTTGCATTTCAATAATCTAGGTACCTCAAGCTAAGCAGGACCATTCGTTTTCTCACTCTCACTTGTCATGCCACATTTTAATGCTGGTCATACAGTTGCACATCTCTTTTCATTATGAGATAACTTCTATTATTGCAAACAAAAGCTTAGAAATTCTAACTTCTCAAGTGTCTGTATCTGAATAGTTTGTCTTTGTGTGTCAAACCTGTGACTGACTAGCAAAATGTCCAGAGTACATTCAAGTGCTGCAGAACTCATGAGGTAGAGCAGGCCGCGACTAACTGCATGATCAGTGGTTTGATTATCCACAAGTTGAAATAGCCCTAGACAAGCCACTCAGACCCAAGTTGCTTATCTGTAAGTCGCTTTTGGATTAAAACATCTGTCAAATGACTCAGTGTGTCTGGGTTATCTCCAAATTGGAAGACCCAAATGCAAACTGGGACAAAGGAGGGATTGGTTTGAAGAACTTCAATACAAAGTGAGCAAAGTCTCAACCAAAATCACTCCAAATGGAGGAAAACCACAGTAGAAAAAAATAACACACAGAACCAAACCAGACTAGACTTTAGATGCTATAAATAAAGTCAAAACTAACCTGAAACCTAAACAACAGGGCAAAAGGAAAAATACAACTGGGATTGGTGGTTAAAAAAACTGATGAATTAAGAAATACGACAAACAAGAAAACATAAACCTAGCATGAACAACACTCATCAAAGGTAAGCATAAATACAAAACCAGACTAAAACTTTACAATGTAAGGTTTAAGACCTTACAATGCAACTAAAATAACAACAGTGGAGAGGAAAAACTTCCTTTTTAGAAAGGAAGAAACCTCCAACAGAACCAGGCTCAAGGTGGGTGGCCATCTGCCTTGACTGGTTGGGGTGAGTGGAAATAAAGAGAGAAAAGAACAACAGGTCACAAAACAATAGCAACATCAAAACACTTGGCAGCTAAGATGGGCCAGTGACTGTAGACCAGGAGCACACAGCTACAAGGCCGAGGATACGTGCAGAAAGAGAGCAAGAGAGAGAGAAGCACAACTACGAAAGAGAGAAGACACAAAGTTAATATTGAACAATGGTGATGTATGGGTAGGTGGAGGAATAAGGAGGAGCTCAGTGTGTTGAGGGAGTTCCCCTCAGCAGTCTAAATCTATAGCAGCATAACTAAGAGATGGTTCAGAGTCACCTGAACTAGCTCTAACTATTAGCTTTATTAAAAAGGAAAGTTTTAAGCCTAGTCTTAAAAGTAGAGAGGGTGTCTTCCTGAACCTGAACTGGGAGCTGGTTCCACTGGAGAGGAGCTTGACAGCTAAAGGCTCTGCATCCCATTCTACATTTGGAAACTTTGGAAACCACAAGTAGACCTGCACTCTGCGAAGTATTCTGCTGGGATGATATGGTACTATGAGGTCTTTCAGATATGAAGTGGCTTGATCATTAAGTACTTTATATGTGAGGAGAAGGTGACTTTAAGAAGGTGATTTTAACTCTATCCTAGATTTAGCAGGGATCCAATGGAGGGAAGCTAATGTAGAAGAAATATAATCTCTCTTACTAACTTCAGTCAGAACTCTGGCAGCAGCATTTTGGATCAGCTGGAGGCATTTTAATGAGTTACTGGGACATCCTATTAGAGGAGCATTACAGTAGTCCAGTCTAGAAGGAAAAAAAGGCATGGACTAGTTTTTCAGCATCCCTTTGAAACAGGATGCTTCTAATTTTAGAGATATCACTCAGGTGAAAGAAGGCAATTCTAGATATTTCTTTTAATATATGAGTTAAAGGAGATATCATGGTCAAAAATAATTCCAAAATTTCTCACAGAAGGGTTAGACGCCAGTGCTATGTCACCTAAAGCAACTATGTGATTAGACATCATATATCTGAGGTTTTTGGGCCCAAATAGAATAATCTCTGTCTTGTCTGATTTAAAAAGTAGAAAATTGCAGGACATGCAGGCCTTTATGTCTTTTAAAGATTCTTCAAGTTTGACTAATTGATTTGTTTCATTTGGTTTAATGGGTAAATATAGCTTAGTGTCATCTTTATTGCAATGGATATTTATTGTGTTTCCTAATAATGCTGCCTAGGGGAGACATGTATAAAGTGAAAAGTATCGGTCCAAGCACAGAAGCCTGTGGGACTCCATAACTAACTTTTGTGTGTATGGAAGACTCATTATTAACATTAACTAATTAGAATCTATCTAACAGGTAAGATTTAAGCCAACCTAGTGCTTTTCCTGTAATTCCAATTACATGTTCTACTCTGTACAATAAAATGTTGTGATCTATACTAGCACTGAGATCTAACAAGACAAGCACAGAGAGAAAACCATTTTCATTTCAGATCATTAGTGACTTTCACCAGAGTTGTTTCTGTACTATGATGTACTCTAAATCCTGACTGTAAATCTTCATACAAGTTATTCCTGAGCAGGTGGTCACATAATTGCTTAGCAACTACTTTTACAGGGATTTTAGAAATAAAGGACAGATTGGCTATCTGTCTATAATTGGCTAAAATCCCAGAGTCAAGGGTTGGTTTTTTGAGTAATGGTTTAACTACAGCAAGTTCAAAGGCCTGTGGTACATAGCCTGTTAGTAAAGCTGAGTTGATCTGATATAACACAGACATGCTGATCTGAGGTCGAGGGTATGATTAAGACAGTGAGTGTGTTTGTTTACATTTTGTGTGAAACCTCGAGTCTAATAATGAATTAAAAGCAGTGCAAAGACAGTTACTGTCAACATCTACAAGGATGTTAAAGTCACCCACCTTAATTACTTTATCTGTACTAAGAACTAAATAATTAAAATTCAGTTAAAAAGGGACAGGAGGATGGTATAAAATAACAAACTGAGCAGATTTTTGACTTTTCCAGTTGGGGTGTGAGATACTGAGCAAGACTTAAATGAGCAATAATTGTGTTTAGGTCTAGGGTTGATTAACAAACCTGTATATTGCTGCTACTCCTCCACCCCGACCTTTGCTTCTAGGAACATGATAGTTAATATGACTTGGGGAGTTGACTCATTTAGACTAACATATTCATCTTGATGCAGCCAAGACAATGTACATCTGTAATGTGGCTACAGGTAATGGACAGACTGTACAACATAGGAATCACTAATGAAATATGTTACCATGGTTCAGCTAGCTTCATTAATGAATATTCTGTAAATGTGACTGGTGGATACTAGTTCAGCATGCTTAATATTAAACAAACCAAAAATTGCAGATTACACCAATGTTTATAAACTAGAATTAAAAAACACTCTACCCTCATTTTAGACCTTGGCAAAGGTAACTCAACAATAGACCCTGGGAGGCTGTTATCAACCATGTGCTAATTTCTGCTGCTTACTTACAGTGCACCTGCCAGTCATGAGTGTCACCAGTGTGGTAACACCAGGTTTCACACCCAGATCACCCCAACTACTGTGCAGGTGTAATTCAATATAATTGAAGAATCATCTATTAAACACTACTGTAAGCTTGAATCCCCCTGACTCTGTGTTGTGTGTTTTACTGGGTGAATTTGTTACTGAAGTTTATCCAAGACGAGTAGTTAGTAAATAAAAAGTAAATATAATAACAATAATAAATAATTAAAAACAACAAAATGTAAAAGAGCGATATATATATATATATATATATATATATATATAAATACAGACATGAAGACATTTTGGTCAGACAAGGCCAGTGGTTTGACAGAGAGGTAAAAGAAGCAACATCAAACTGAAATGACTTTTAACAGAGGAAGTGGTCCAGGACACCACTTCTCAGCCACATACAACATGGTCCTGAGGGTTGCTCTGTCTCCAGATGGTTTCACAGCTGTTCACACTTTGACTCATGACCCTAACTATACACATGATGACCAAAACATATGGAACAACAACCCACAGGTGTCCTCAACAAGATGGTAACAACCTGAAGTGACTATTTTCTGCTTAATTGAGGGTTGATATTTAAAGAACTGTAAATATATAATTTAAAAGCTCCTCTGGCTTTAAAACTAAAACTATAACTCCATCTCACTATGCTCTGACTGGTCAGCATGTGCAAGCACAGCTGTGGGCCTACTGTAATATTTTTGTAGCTTTCGCATCATAAATTATGTGCATTAATTGATTTATTTATAGTACATTAATATTATCCATACAAAACAATATTTCAGGTATATATTTTGACTTAACCAGCCCCACTCCTGATTTCTCCACCCACACTTACAATTAGAACAGCACTGTCCTACAGCAGCTGAAACTCCTGTGACATACTGGGACAGGTTTTGTCTTTGAGTAAAAGTAAAGTTAATTTTCCTTCACTGCTAAAAACAAAACACTTTCTGAAAGACATTTATACCTCTACATAAACAACTGAATTAGAGACAACCGTGATCTCCATAACCTAACTAGACTTCTATAACTGGCCAAATGCTAAATGCTAAATACTACACTTCAAATAGTTTAGCATTTAAAAAAACTCTTAAATGTCTTAAAAGAGAATAAAGCATGTTGGCCAGACTGAAACATCTGCATTTCACTACCACCAACATTCAAACACTTTCACTTCAAGCTTTGAGCCTGTTACTATGTGTAACATGGGCACCTAAGTTTACATTGCTAGTATACAATACAAGTCAAAAGTTAAGACCCACATAGGAATGACCATATTTTTCATGAAAACATACGTCTGCAGCTGTGTTACCATCATTGCACAAGGGTTTTCTAACCTGAAGACAGCTAGATCAGACAGTACTGTGCTATTCTCATTATCATTAGCTGTGGTGTCTGTCCACATTTAAATGGAAAAAGTTCTATCAGCATTGTATCAACCATGTTGTTGCTGAAATATATACCTTAATATTTTTATCACTGAGCCCCACTGTAGTATTGGTATGTTTTCCCTATAAAACATTATGTCTACTTCCTTATATATAATAGTCATGGCAGGATCATGGCATATTTATGAACGCAAGCTATTCTTCAAATTGTACATTCTCCTAAAGTACGTCAGTACATCCCCTCAAAATTGATTTTATGCATAATACAGCCTCTTTAAAAGCCTGGTGCTTCCAAAGCAGTGAGTTAGAACTGATGAAGCCTTCCCAATGAGACATCAGACTTTTTCAAGAATTTTCAATTGCTACTGAACAGCACCTGGTCTACATAAAACCACACAATGAAAGATCAACAATTATATTTGTAATTACTGTCCTTACAATATGTATTTGTATTTATGATTAGTTAGATAGGGTATGATTTTGATGAAATTTAGCAAGGAATGGATATTGCACAAACCCTGTCACAAAGTCATCCTAGTAAACAAGCAGAAGTCATTAGCGTCAGTTGTGTTCCTTGGATCCCACAACTTGAGTTATGAGGTAAAGGGGTACACAACGTCCATCTACAGCCAATATATGTTAAGCATCTTGCAGACAAAACTAAAGGCTTTTAGCTATAAGTTTTAATTTTAAGCTGAAAACTTATTCAACACATTCTGGTCCTGTTGCAGTCAATTTACTCGAACAGAAATGCATTGGTTCTTGGAATTTCAATACTACTACAGTATGTTTACATATAATAAATCTTTAAACAGGGCCTCTGCTAAAGTAGAGCTAATACTGTGGAAATGTACAAACAAATAATTGAAGATGTTAACAACATTTTAAAAGAATTACAGCATTAAAATAACAAACACAGAGAGCAGAATAAACAGTGTGTCTTCATTTGTAATCAGTGTGGAGTCAGAAGTGTTGCCAAGCTTCATGCCGAGGGAGCTCCCATAAGGAGAAGGTCTTGGCAGACACAGTACTGGCAGAACGTGACCTCTGTCTTCATCTCTCTTCTCCTCTCACGGTTTCTACCACCTCTCTCTCCCCATTTTTCTGTCTCAAAGATAAATAGATGAGAGACTATAGACAATGTGCAATCTGCCCACCAGTGCGTACAACTACTGGTGTGTCATGAATGAATACTGTGTGGGCGAAGATGGATTTTTGTTGAACTGTTTCTCTATAATCAGAGAGCAAAAT
>OMLM01004332.1:7612-19055 GCA_900302695.1 Helostoma temminkii | reverse complement strand
TGGGGTGTAAGGAACAGTCTGTGTGATGTAGCTGGTGGCCAGCCATTAAGGTGCAGAAAACTGCACTCCATCCTTTTCTGTCCTCCCTGGATCCCTCACAGAGGTGATACGGAAAAAAACATGAGGAAAATATAAAGTGCATAGCTTGAAGTAAAGGCCAGCTTCCCGGGGTCAGTGTTTCGATTGTTGCTTCTTTCTTCTTGTAGATGGTTCAGATGGTTCTGGCCCAAACAGTGATTCTCAGGGTAGTGTGGAGAGTTTACGGAAACATCTGAGGGCAGATGCCTTTACCCAGCAGCAGCTGGAAGCATTGGACCGGGTCTTTGAACGCCCCTCGTACCCTGACGTCTTCCCTACAACGGAGCATGTCAAACATGAACAGGTTAGTGCAACTGCAACTCATCAAATTTTCTTTAAATGAATACACCCAAAACATGCATGTGATGCTGAATCAAGCACAAAAACCCAGACCTTTGTCACAGATATTCCCAAACCGTATCCAGAAACTAAAGCTAATTAAAGAAACCTCTGAGATGGCCAAACACTGGATTACAACCAAGCATGTATAATGCTGGAGGGATCACCCAGAAAACTCCCACACATTATTGATTTTGTGATGAAAAACACATTCTTTGTATCCCCTATAATTGAGAATAACAGTAAGGCAACATGAAATTAATCAATAACTAGATTTTTCTTCATTTTTGCTGTGCTATTCATCTGCTGCTTCTTGCCTTTGTTGCTTATTTTGCGATTCTCTGTCATATTTTGAGGTTTAATGACTGACATATTCATTAAAGCAGTTTTTATTGTAACATGTATTCATGAAATGAATGTATGAAATACTGCAAATAGCCTCTATATATTCCTACTCTTTCTGATATTAAAACCACAGCCGCCATCCATCCTCATTTCAAAAATTAAGAGGCATATGGGCAAAAGCCACCCCCCCATGCCAAAACGACAGCCAGAAAGCACAGCTTATTAAAAGCTCTGGGCTTATTACAATGGATAACCTTTATTTACTTTCATTATACTATTAAACAACAAGAGACTATTAATTTCTCCCACCAAACTACAAGTCGGACCCATAAAGTAAAAGCAGTCGCCTAATTGAGTTCATTTTAATTTCTCTCCAATCGGAGCACATTACGCAGGTGATAAATCAGTGGGACAGGCCTCACCTCCAGAAGAGGGCCTAATTTGCAGCTAATTACAAAACTGATTTCTACTGGAAGATCAATACCAAAACGAATTGGAAATGACTTGCAATCACAAAGAGCGTCAGGGAGGGTATTAAAAGGCAGAGGGAAAGGGGTTAGACTAAAAAAAGCGAGTAAGGAAGAAAAAAAAAGAAAAGAAGCCAGAAGCAGTCCAGAAAAATCAGCTTTAATTTAATGCAATATTAATCAGAGCACTTTCCTTTTCATGGGTGCCTCGCTTTTTTTTTTCTCGGAAAATGTGGCCCTATTAGCCAGTGTCTGGGTTCTGTAGCGAGGCATTAAAAACCCATTCTGGAGATGCAAAACTCAATGGATTCACTCCTCCCACACTTCTGCTAGCCATTTGGTCATCCTTTTCAGATCTATCTTTTCAGTTTTCCCCCTCCTGCCCTTTATCTGCATGATAAAAAGTCTGTTTGGCGTCTGAAGCGTCAGAGAATAGAGGAAAACATCCGACATTGTGCCAGTGAACAGTTGTAGCAGACAATTAGAGTTTATCGGTGATAGTGGCAGACAAGCGAGGGGTCACAGGCGTCCCCCTGTGGGAGCGCAGCCCCCTGAGCCACTCAGACTCAAACTGGGCTTTGGACAAACATTGTCAACACTCAGTCTCCGGAAGTCTCATCTCATTAAAACAAACTGCTGTTAACATCTGGCGTGAGTGTCCTTTAGTGGATCTACAAAAGGAAACATAATGACGAAAGACAAGCTAGAAAGAGATTATTGCTTAAATTAGTTTTTCCCTAAAAAATGTGTTTATCCAAATAATAAAATATTTACTAACTTTTGGAGCACAGAGCTTTCAAAATGTTATTATTCAAAATTTTAATCAGCAACATATCAACCCTTTTTACCAAATCTGTGAAGAAACTGTAGAGAAAAACAGCAAACATACATAATGAATGAGTAACCAATTTATAGGAAGAAACATAGCACTGCATTTCTGCACAGGTTACTAGGTTTGTTTGCTAATTCAGCAGAAAAACTCACTTAGCACTCAGAAAATGTGTGCATTATGAAATACTGAAACCCTTTATTATTGCAGCATTTATTGTAAAATTACAGCGGCACAAAAACACACACGTCATGAGAGATGCTTCAGAGGTATATCTCAGTTCTTTTGCACATAAAACCCAACTTATCTGCCTTTCTAGCATTAAAAATAAAAATTTTGTGTGTGTGTTAGGTGTGGGTGAACTAGTTCTTTAACACAACATCCCATTGCACAAAAAAAGCTAATTCAGTTAAACAGTAACAAAAAGCATGTTGTACAAGTAATACCATTCAGAGATAAGAAGCAATGAAATTTTAAGGTGGTTTAGACTCCAAATTAAAAGCAAAAAAGGTGAATGGTGTCTCTCAAACGGGACCACATGGTGTGCGTGTAACAAAGCCGAACTGCTTCCTCCCTTGGCTGATCAGGGGTAGGACTGCAGTCAAGCACAAAGGGCCAGCTGACGCCTTGGCTTTTCACTCATCTCAAAATCCCACTTCCTCTCAGACAATACCAAAATACATTCATGATATGCTTGAACTGCCACCCTGCAGCTTGAACACACACACACACACACACACACACAAACACATACAGAATAAAACACAATGCTCTCATACAAATTTATACTCACACAGGCCTGTGTGGAACACTTAATGGAGGAGGAGAAGGGAGGATTTCCATCTAGGTATTGTGTGGTTGTGTAATGATTCAACTGTCCTTTTCCCAGGCTAATGAGTACCCGCTCCCTGCCCTGAATTCCAGCCTGGATGAAGTCAAACCCAGTTTATCCTCTAGCGCCAACCCAGACTTGGGCCCCAGTGTGTCACAAAGCTACCCTGTAGGTAAGATCAAGTGCCATACTGTACGCCTTTATGCCGCTGATCCACAGCTTCAGCTGAGGGGTTTGAACAATAATGTAAAAGAAAACTATTCTAAGCATGTTTGTGCAATTGACAAAAATGTGTGAAAATAAAAGCAAACCAAAAAGTCAAGTGTGAAGACTTTTTTAATACCATTTCACTCTGAGCTGAAAAGGTGGTACAATGATGCGATAGAAACTTAGCAGCTGTCCTCCATCTGTTTTTTTCCTTTTTGCTGAGCAAGCAGGGCGATAAGAGAGATCAGGAGGTATGGGGTGAGCTGTTTAGTCACCACTGGACAAGGACCTTTGGGTGTCACCACATCAGAACTATGACTGTGTATCAGAGCAAGGTCTCACAAAAAAGGCCACCATGCAGGATTGACTGCTTGTTGGCTGCTGCTCTGTTGCTCCTGTGATTTGTTCTCTGGGAGACACTTCGTGTGTTTCAAAGCACAAGTTATGTGCCTCGGTAAATACACTCTGGCATTTCTGCCGCCTAACTCTAACACCGTGATCATTTATTTCGCCCTACTAGCTCTCTCTCTTTCCCCCCCTTTGTCATCTCCTCTCCTTGTCACAGTTAATGACTGCCTGGCTAATTGAAATATTGTTTCGTTGTTGATGTGTTATTACCAAGAAGAAGGTTAAGTTTACTGAAAGTTTACAATGACTGTCGGGGGCCTGAGATTAATATACAGAGCTTTTATTAAAATTCATATAATTATGCAGCAGCCATCAAAGGCAACGAGTTCTGCATAGGGGAGGACAGGGTGATTGAAAATTGCAGCAGCCCCCCTTCTCAAATGATAGCCAAGCAGTCTTATGAGGAAGAAAAGGGCCCTTTTCTCATTAATATGTGGGAGGTAGATTTCCCCTGTAAGGGAGACCTCCTGAGAAGAAAGGTGCGTGTTTGTCCTTTGTGCACTGATGGCCTCATAGAAAGCAGGCCTGGTTCTGCAGGCGGCTTTGTTTGCACCTGGGATATTTTAGATGGTCTCTGCAGAGAGGGTCTCCTTACTGCGTTACAGGTGCAAAGAGACATGTAGGGGAAGAAAGATGGGATTGTTTGCATATCAGTGTGTTGCTGTGCGTGCGTGTGTGTGCGTGTGTCTCAGTAAAAAAGAACATGACTTGCTTTTGTATTAGTAAATGAGTTTATTCCATCCCCTTTTCTGGGTGTAGGCCTCATTGTATGCTGAGAAATAAAACATACACGTTAAGCTAATAAAACTAATGGGACTTCTACTTGGTAATTAGTATTTAGTTAGTGGCACTTGGTGTTTGGTTTTCCCTCAGTGCCTGCCTGTGTGGATAATAGGTGATATTCAGGTGTGTGGTCTCTCTAATGGTTGGGTATTACAGTTTACGTGCTGGTGATAAGCCAACTAGAGGAATTTTAAGCCATGCAAAAACTCATAAATTATTTGCAGTATTAGGCCAAGATCCAATTTCAAATTAATGGTGACTTTATGGGGGAAAGAACTGGAGATTACATTCATCCTTAAAATGTTTTCCAACACCAATTAAAACGCCTGTGGTTATTGATCTTGTTGATTTTATGTCATGGAATTTGCATAATCTATTAAAAATGAATGATTCATGAAGTGCTCATTGCCAGAGATCAGGATACTCAGTGAACTGAAAGACTTCAGAGATAGAAATCTTTTGTGTCCTCTGCTTATCCTATTAAGGTTCAAAAGTACCTGCAAAGCAGGCTTAAATAAGAAAGGGATTTAAGGGCATTGTGCACATCATCGAAATTCAGAGGCAAGAAGCCACTTCCATTAAACCTGCTTTTTTCTCTCTCACTCTCCTCCACATTAATGCTGTATTACCTGTTAAATAGTCCCTCTTACCCCATAAAAACACCAAAGGGTTCCATGAATATGTGGATAGGACAATTGCATATTGTGGGGTAATTTCTATTGTTGATATGGGAAGTAATTTCTTTGATGAATTCCCTTCGAGAGATGGATTTCATCTCAAGTGCTTCTTATTCTTCTTCATTCTAACTGCTTAAAATTCAAATAGTGTGAACCCTGGGTGAATTTATGAATAGCAGAAGGAGGAGTTCAGAACTTTTTTGTGTATTTTGAGAAATAAATGGAGAGATGGCCTTGATACGGCCAATTGTCCACTATTTCTATATAGAGTTTCTGTATTTCCTAAAATTAGTCAGAGCCCACCTGTTTTCTTGATGGTGCTTCAAACTTAAGGGCCATCTTCGAGCGCTGAGTGGATTCCCTCGTACATTCAGTGGGAGTTTTACACATTTCCACTGAGTGATTGCACCCTGAAGACTCTGTGCACATATTCCCTGCTGGGCCTGTTAATGGAGGCCTCTAAAGGCTTAAAGCTCTTGTGTCAATGACACTTCTTTTCCTCAAGCAGTTGCTTCTATACTCTCTTCTATCCTTTCCTGTTATTCTTCTAAACAAAACTGCATTCAGCAAACACAGCTACCCACACTTAACATTCAGTTAAGGTGAATGAATGCTCTTTACCCAGACCTGTTGTTGTCGAGTGAGCAGCGAGTAACGTTCAGACAGCGAACCTGCCGTCAGTGATGTGTGGGCTCATGACAAACTGCTCGCCTGTCTCACCACAGGGAAAAACGCAGGCTCAGGCTTTGAAATTAATGCTTATTTCGTCTTCACAAAAGCAAACTAACCTTTGAGCACACATTTGATAATGAATGACTTTCAGCCGGTGTTTGGGGAATTAAAGCAATTTGGCTCTCCAAACATTCTTTACTTAGTTGTAATTAATTAGGGTGCTGAGATTTTTTGGCTTGTGATAAATTGCCCCTTTCTGCATATAGCCTAGAAAATGGAGGTCAAAGATTTTCAGTTGTTGTTGTAGCAAACATGAAGGTGTCCCTGTCATGCTAAATTTAATACTCTTGCAAGCAAAGAGTCATTCACAAATGACTTTGTTTCTGTGCCAAACAGAAAGAAGGTCACCCTGCTTTTCTATTTGCATTTTAAGAAAGTGAGTTGACGTTAATCCAAAATCTGTGCATAACGCGTCTTGTCACACTGTTGTGGGTTACGATAGAATCCACAAATCTTTGTCTCAACAAAATGGTGTTTTCCCGACTTTAAATAGTTTAAACTGCGACTGTTACAAGCCACCACTCAAATTAAGACAGAAATCAACAGGCTTTTGAAACAGCAAACCAAAAAATCATTGAATTGATTTTCACAGGGAAAGAAAAAGAGGGCAGAGGAAAATAAATAACTTGATTTGCTGGCATTCAATCTAAGGGGACTGTCGGGGGAAGCAGACAATATAAAGAAGCCCATCTTCTAATGAGAATCCAAACACACATCTTTGTTGTAAAAACAACAAAGGATAGATAGGAAGCAGCTAATGAGGCTATCATTGCTGTACAGAGAGTTCTCCAACTGGCGCCTCTCTGAAAGAGGGCTTTAAAGGGGACATAAAGCAACAGTCACAGAGCTACTGGCAGACACTGCCAACTGTATCCTGGAATATACAAAACAGAATCAAACCGACTGTTTGTCAGTCAACAAGTGAAAGTAGGCAATGAAAAACACCCAGAATGCAGTGTCCACCCTGTTGACATGACATATCTTAATATAACATTTATTAAGATATATAGGCCCTAGTTCTGTGTATTATACATTTTTTAAATAATAACTTGTGCTTGAGCCAAATACACCATGAGTTTTACACATCTGCAAAAATACACCATTTGGTGTGTGTTGTGTTTGCTATTTAAAGCTAAAATGAAGGTAGAAGTAGTCCATGGCCATTAAGTTGAAGTGATGCATTGATGCCCTGATTCGATGCACTCGATCAGTATAAGGCTTTATTGATCAGGTGTTGGTTACAAGTGACTGACTCGCATTAGGTAAGTTTAACTTAGGCATTTACTGATGTTAATTTGTACAAATATTGATGGAATTTATGATGACAGGCGTTTTTCAGATTATAAAGTAAATAAATTAAACAAGAAAATGTGAACGAGTAAAGAATAGATGTTTATTAGTTGCAGGAAAAGTATCTTTCACTGTGAGTTTTTTTATATAACAAGGCGCTGGTCCTTTACTTGTGATATATTTCACATCTTCGACGTGAATCAGTGAGTATTATTTTTATTATATGTATGACTGCTGTACCTGCTGCAGTAATAACAAAGAAAAGATTGGGTCAGTATTTGCTAAGACAGACAATAGTTACCAATGTCTAGGCAGACACACTGTCACACAATGGACTCACCCCTGCCGGACCCCCCACCTAAAGTACTCCCACGGCTCCTTTTGACTTATGTGCACTGGCTTGTGGCTAACTAATTCTTATTATAAATGAAAGGTCCAGCATGACCTCACTCTTCTCTGTAAAGCTTTTTAACTCTGCAGCATTTGAGTCTCAGCGGTTTAACCAAAATGACACATCTCACCAGGTCCTCACACAATACAGCAATCAGAGCTGAGCTCTGCAAATAATAGAGAACAGGTGTACAACATGAAACTGGATTGTCTCTTTATGATTTTATTGTCACAATTTTCTTTTCTACACATTTTAAGTGAGAATGCACATCAAATTTGAATGAACTGTGTTTGACATATTTAAGCTTTATGGTTTATTTTGTGACTAACACATTTCATAAAAAAGCATAGTGATGATTTTACTCATATATCGGCACATCTTCTGATGTAGCAGTTAAGGCTTTGCGTAAAAAACATACCGTCCTTGTGGTAGTAGTAGACAGATAATTTAAAAAGTATCAAAGTAAGTAACAATACCATAATATAAATACAAAATGTATCAGTTTTTTTAATTGTATTTAAGAAGTACATTATTAAATGTATAACATGTACCATCAACTACTGGAATTTTATGACTTAAGCTTTCACATTTAAGCAGTATTGCAAAGGTGTAGCAGTCTTAAATATGGTAGTTGGCAGTTCTTTAACAGTATTTTTCTAAGCAGGTCACACAGTGTTTTTTGTATGCAAAATATTAATCCGCAAATTAACAACTAAAGCCTTTATCATGTTTGTAAATAGTCTTATTGATAAAATTCCACCTTTTATGTAATATATGTGTTTATGTCTGTATCTAAACATTAAGGAATGTATAAGAAATACAGCTCATAACAGGTCATACACGTTGTGTCTCTCATATCACCTCTAAATGTGTTTTTGCATGTTTTTAAAATGGATTACTATTTACTACTTTAACAGTGGTAAATAATGGTATGAGACATCCACGTCTCCTTTCTAATGCCTAAGAGCATACACAGCATTAATTTAAATAATTTAAGTACTGGCAAATTCAGTTAAGATGCATGAACAGATATGGTAAAAAAAAGTATAAATCCTGATATATGTGATTAGAAATACTAAATTTTGTTTACTTTGTAAACAAAACTCAACTTCAAAAAGGGGCTGGATGGAGAGAATCCACTAAATGACACTAAAAGTTCCAGGTTTTGGTTTCTTAAGCAATAACATGTTGTCAACAACTGCTGTCTTGCGGTGTTGCTATATTAGTATGGTGCATTTTGTCCACTAGATCCTCATTAAAGTTCCTTTGAATTCAGGTGGCCCTCATAGCTGACAGCATAGCAGGGGCCTCTCTTACCCCGGTCACTTCTGCAGATTTGGGTTATGTGCTGCAGTCCAAACATACCCATGGCCAGGGAGAACAACCCAACTGTCACTCTCAATTACCGAGCAGAATATCTGTTGATGGGTGACGCTCTGCAGAGAGGCCTGCATTCTCAGTCTTTACAGTTAGAGAGGAAAAGAAAGGAGACAGCCAAGGTTGCTATATTTAGATAAGTTTGAACGGGCTACTACAATTCTGCTGTCACCTTTTAGAGAGGCAGACGGATAGTTTATGGTGTTGGAGAGGAGGTTTATATGACAGCACATTATTTGGAATGTTTGGCAGTGGCTCGTGGAGTGTTTCTTAACTATAATGAAAAATGAGTTGTCGTCTTGACTGTCTGTTGTGGTGGTGATGTGTCATGATGTCTACGCAAGTTTTGTCGGTGAAATGCGATGTGCTGTAGTAGTTGTATGTTGGAAGCAGCTTTGTGTTTTGAAATTGAACACTAAAAGCAGTGATATAAAGTATCAAACCTTTTTTATTTATATTTCTAATGTTATATTTCACAGGCAAATTCTGTACTTTTTACCCCCCCACATTATTTTTATTTTTACTTAGCAGTTTCAGATTTTACACATAAAACAGTTTACATATACTAGGCAAAATCCATCATCACCTACAGCATTAAAATTTTGCTTATACTGTGGGTTAACATATTATTAACCGTATTCCAGTAATTCATTATTTCTAATAATATTCTTAATACTCTGAAAGGGAACAATCTGAATGATGATTTTGCTTTTGTTGTTGAGACATTTAGCATTTTTATTTTGATCCTTTTTACATTTCCACAATAGACTTTTTAAAGCAGAACTGTAATTTCTTACATACTTTTTTGCTTGTTATTCCTTTCAAACACTCCCCACCTGAATCATACAAAGTGCCATTATTAGTGGTGAAATCACCGCAAGAGTTGTTATTCACTTTTTATGAAACAGCTACACATACAAAAAAATATCTCCAAGTCACATATTCACATATATGTTTGCGTTTGTTGTCCAGCATGAGCGGTTATTTTTTATATTGAAGATGTACATTTGTGTTTGTTTTGTCTCTCCAGGTCGGGATATGGCCAACACAACCTTACCTGGGTATCCCCCTCACGTTCCCCCCACAGGCCAGGGCAGCTACCCGACCTCCACGCTCGCTGGAATGGTTCCTGGTGAGTTAGAGATGACGTCACTGCTTTATACATTAGGGTCTATTTAACAGGTAGTGTTTCCCTCAAAAAGAACAGGTGTAGAAGCTGAGAAGAAGACTGAGGAGTCTTTAGAGCCAAATTACACAGGGAGACGATGAATATTGACCTGCAGAGTAAGAGGCACACATCCTTATATTAGCTCTGTGTGTATGATTGGATTAGACAGGCTGAATAAGTGATCAGAGATGGGGGAGAGGACAGTCACTCTCTCGTCCTTCCTGCTTTCCTCTCAGTCTTATTGGCTCATTATCTCCCCACGTGGCCATTCTCACCAGCCATCGATAAACACCACCACAACCCTCCCCAGCCTCTGCGCTCTAGAGCATATCCCTTTCCCCTCCTCTACTTAACCTGCAGTTCAGGTTCACAGCAAACAGTTAAGGGTCAAAAGGCAGAGGCATGGGAGCCTGGTAAATATTCAGATTTCTGTCTCTCTGAGGAGGACAGGCTTGTGGCAGGCTTCCTCTGCCAGGAACAGGGCAGGGATGCAGTTCTGGTACTGGGCTTACATGGTTCTTCAACTCCAGCATCATCTCACACTTTTTTTTTTAACTAAACACAACTAGCCTTTTGCTTCGATTTGATTACACCAGATGGATGAGGAAACAATTGTAGTGTGTACTGTATTAACATATCATTTACCATCACCATTCTATTATTATTCTACAACTTGTAAACAGATTAGGAGATTTTACTGAAGTTTAAAATGAGGTCAGAAAAAAAATGCTTATGTGAACCATTTTTATATGATTTATATGATGGGTCAAACCATCCAAATTTGCATTATGTTGTCATTATTTTTCTGCTGCCAAAGATGAGTATGAACTGAATTTGGCCTATCAGTTTATCATGTTTTTGTGCATATTAGTCACAATTAAATAATAGTGAAATAATAAAAATAGTGTTTTGGATGATAGCCCTGCTAAATAACCAAAGTATGCATGAGGTTGACATGTCTTGACATTCTCCTTTATGATTTTGTAGTAGAGCGCAGAATTCATGGTTCCATCAATTATGGCAAGTTGTCCAGGTCCTCAAGCTGCAAAGGAGCCCTAGACCATCACACTACCAAAAGCATTTTTGACTGTTATGAAGTTGTATTTATGAAACGCTGTGTTAGATTTACGCCAGATGTAACAGGACGTTCATCTTTTAAAAAGTTTAACTTTAATCAAGATGTTTTTTAGCAAATATAAGATAAGCCTTTGGGTTTCCTTTTTGTCAGCGGTGGCTTTCGCCCAGTCTCTTTCTTATTGTTGAATCATGAACACTGACCTTAACTGAGGCAAGTGAGGATGCAGTTTTTTAGATGTTGTTCTAGGGTCTTTTGTGACCTCCTGGTTAAGTCATCGTTGTGCTCTCAGATTTTTGTAGGCTGACCACTCCTGGGAAGGTTCACCTCTGTTCCAAATTTTCTCTATTTGTGGATAATGGCTCTCACTGTGGTTCACTGAGGTGACTGATCTCTGTCTAGAAAGGGTTACAATGATAAATTGTTATTCAAAATCTGCATTTTG
>OMLM01004331.1:122349-157607 GCA_900302695.1 Helostoma temminkii | reverse complement strand
AATATTCCACTTTGCACCTCATTTTTGAAAAATATTGCATATTTTGTGTTTCTTGCATTTTAAAAATCAGGGTTTCTTATGATAAAAATGGCATAAAATCATAAAAATATTTTTTTTAAAAACAAAACACTTCATATCTATGGTTAGGTCTGAAGTTGTTAGAAAGATCTAATGTGAAAAAAGTAAAAAAATATATTGATATATAACATTAGATAATATTTTGAAGGGGCCCCAAGGGTTAATCTGACACTACAGTAATCTCTGATCTGCGTCTGATTTAGACCAGACTGGAAGAAAAAAAAGGAAGATGCTGCTCACAAGTCCACATTTTTTGATCAAAATTTATTGGGTTTGTCCTCAAACAAGTATAAAATATAAATCGTCTCTAAATCAAGTTAAAATTGAGGCAACAGGGATTTTAAATTAACACTGCAAAAACTGGTAGCTTCTGATGCAGAAACCACAAATGAGCAACTCCTAAGAAGCAACATGGGCTAAAAATAGTCAGCAGATAAAATTTAAATTAAAAAAATAAACAAAAAAGGTGAAAATTTCAATGTAAACAAGTAAAAAACATTTCCATTCAAACACACAGTATTGCAATTTTGACCAGGTGTATTTTTTAACCAAAAAGCTGGCAAATCTATAGTGAAAAACACTTAAGAAACATTCAACCTACTATCTTTCTAAATACAGAAATCAAGTGAGGACTATAGCGGAAGTACAGCGAAGGATACAAATATGACATATGAGCATAACAGCAGGGAAACTACTGTGACCACAATGTCAGCTTTTAGCTCTACTGCACAAGGTTAACTGGGTACATGATGGGTATTGATTAAAATCACAACTCTGAGAAGAGACACAGCATCTCAACAGAAATTATTTGAATACAAGTTACACTGTACAGCCAGAGTGGCTCTTTTTCTACCAATACACAAAATACAAGAAAATTATTAAAGGGCCATTGCATCCATGGAATTGTGAAGATGAAAGGTCAAAATCTGTGGAACAGACTTGTTTACTTTCTGGTATGGGTTAAAACACTGATGCCTTCATTTCCCATTATGCAAATAACTTTTGTCATGGCTCAGTAGCACTCCTCAAGACAAGTAAGCTGAATGGGTTGAACAATCCAGCTAAAACAGCTATGATTTGGATTTATTAGTAAGTAGAATTTGTTTGAAATCCCTTCTTTTCTCCTGAGTTGTGATTTTAATTTTTTGCAACCAAGGTACCATAAAGCCACTTAGACAACACATGGTTGAGCTCTAAAACAGATTCTATTTCAAAAGCACTACTCTATTGTACATAATGTATAAGTCTGTATGTTAACAAGCAATCCAATGATGTTTGGACAGAGCTTCAAAGATACTGTTTTCATAGATAGAAACATAAAAAACCATTCAAAACAGACTGAAACAGCACACTGTAAAAGACCATGGGCTGGATACCTGGGGCAGGATTAAGCCTAACCTGTGGAAGAAAACAGGCTAATTATGGATAAATTATGGATAAATATTGAAAGTGTCACAGATGTGTAGACCTTGTTGTATGCTGATTATATGGCTAATATTGCAGTTTCAGTTGACACAAACAAACTGAACAGCTGGAAATATTCTGCGGCCCTAAAATATGTCTTATAACAATGGAAATTAATGTTTTTATCGGTGAACAGATTAAAGTGATTAATTGCTTTAAATATCTAGATATATGGTTCACACCAAAGTTGTCAGGGTAGAAATCAATAGGTAACGTTTAGCAAGCCAAGGTAAGAAGGCTTCTTACTAAGGGTTGTTCATAAACATAAAATTACTGCAGGATTATTTCTAAATTGTGTTATGGTTCTTAGATTGGGGTTTTGAACCAGTGGAATGTATAGAGAATGTCCAGTTATATTTCTGTACAAAACTCTGGAGTATCAGTGTGTGTACTGCAGCTGCCTTAGGTGACAAACTATGAACTGTTGACGATGAGAAGCATTTTTCATATGACTTGTGTAACGACTTACTAATTAAGTATAGATGTTTGTGTAGATCTGTTGTCAATGTGCGATGATAGGGCTTGTAAATAGGCGATGTACATACATGTTGGAATGAGAAAGAGATTTTCAGTTTTGGGTAAATGACTGTGTGGGGAAGTGGAACTATGGCCAGAACTACACAACAATAAGCAAAGGCTTCTTAAAATTTTTGCTCAAATGAAGTTACCTGGTTTGAGAAATCCTGCCCAGGCTAACAGTGGCAGAACTGAAATAAATGTTTCTAGAGTCAATGATGGAAAAGTATTTTAAAAGAAATCAGGTCCATTTGCACTTGACTTAATAATTAAAAATAGCACAAAAGTTACACAGCTAGACAAGCAATTTAACACATATTAGACTTCGCCTGCGCCAAGTATACCAACCCAAAATATTGTATGTACAAAATAAGCAGTTGTTCATCTTGGTTATTGCATGCATTACTAGACAAAAGGAATACCTTAACATTTTGGATTTGCTATTTGTCATGTCCAGGCACTTGTCACATTATGACAAATATGATTTCATCTGTTTTTCATGTAGCTAAATGTGACAAATTGTGGTAAGACAAGTGCTTGGTGACAAAAGACAAAAGATTTCAATATCAAGGTATCCATTTAAGGACTTGCAACTGAAGTTTCCACCGTCAACTTCAGAGTATTTAGGCAGCTTTTAGTTTCAGCAGAAAGCAGAGATCAGTCATGCATCACACTTGCGTTGAAAACAAACTTCCTTAAAGAATTGCCCAACAATTCCTCATTTCCAAAGCAGTCACATATTTGTTGGTGAAATTCTGTTCAAACAAGTTTACGAGCCATGTAGGCACATAGGTTTAAATGCAAAGCTTCATCAGTCTCTCCCCTTTCAGTGAAGAACTGTAGTCTAGACAGTTATCAATCTATGTCTATTGTCCCATGATTTTACGCAGAAAAGTGTGAAGAAACATTTAGAAAGAGGAGCGTTATTTGGTAGACTTCCCACTACAGAGGGAATGTGCGTCTTTTAGGCATCACAACAAATCCCTCCACAAGGAAAAGCGTATCTGTGTTAATTTTCTGAACAGATAGTCTCTAGGAGATGTCCTCATAGCCCTGTCTGTCTGTCTGCCTGTGTTGTAGACAGTGTAATGGGACAGAGAACCTACAGGACACTGCAGACACACTTGGGACAAGCACATTAACAAATAGAGGCATTCATCTTACAAAAGTGGACTGGAGGAGGAGGGTAAAGAGGCCGACAGTGGCATGTGGGAGCAGAGGAGATGGGAGACAATTCCCATGATTTAAAGCCACAATACAAAACATAAAGACAAATATAACACATTTTCAAGAGGAGAAATCGTTCAAATTGGGCTCAAATTGTGCAATTTAATGACTGAAAATGGTGAGTGATTGTTCTACTAATTTTTTGAGCCATAAAAACATCCAAACATGAAACAACACATATTATTTAAAAAAGCGGATAAACTGGTAATATTCCTCCTTTTGAAAGCACACAAGGATTAAAAAAGGCAAAATACTGGTTCAGTTCATAGTCATACAAAACAGATTTGGTCTCTCAGAGCCATTTCATGGTATAATAAGAGATTAAGGTGCCTAATCAGGATTTAGTCCACTATCAACATAAGTGGACAAAGTGCAATTTTTAAAAGGTTTAGTTTAGGTGCTTCGTGTTTTTCTTTTCAGTGCAGACTGGAGTCAAATCATTGTTTGAAATACTGTTAAACAGTGTTTCTTAAAGTACAGGTCAGGACCCAAAATTATTCACAGGCCTCGTTTTTGACATGAGCAGATGAACCCAAACCTAAAGGCAAGTTCTCAGTGATTTCATGGTGATTGCAGTCTTGTCAGAGAGAGAGAGATCAGAAGTGTGAAACGTTGCAGCAAAATAATTTTTCTATTATTACATCAGAGTATCTAGAGTATGTAGATCTGCCTCACAGTAGCCATTTGTTAGATCATAAAGCTCTGACTCTGTAGATCACTGCCCAGGAGACAACACATTCAGCTTTGGCACAACAGCCTCATACTCTCTGAATCCACATCACTCCATTTAAAAAGTTTGTAATAACACAGGGTAAGATCTATCAAAAGGTGAATAATAGTTTAAAAACAGGATTATCAAAGCATATTAAACTTACTGTGGCATTTTCAGATCTTTAGGTGTTCAGTTAAAAATCTATAATACTAATAGTACTGATGAACAATGAGCTGCTATAAAGGGAAGACTTGAGTAGACATCTTATTTAAAAGCATCATGGCATTTAGCATTATTTCAGCTTTAAGGTACGTTATATTGTATCTCCTGTCATTTCCATGTCATGATTTTCAATGTCATTATACAAAACTCAAACAACCTGGTCTATGTGGTGACCTTCAAAGGTGCTAGTACCGCTGCAACAGTTCCACTAGCAGATGTGGACAGGTTTCACTGGAGACATTAACCATCAGTGACATCTAACTATGACACATTTTAAAGCACCTTTAACGTTTTGTGTGTTATTTAGTTTTGGACAATTAGTGAAACCTTTATCCTGTAACATCCTGAATTTAAGCCTGTGCTCACAACAGTATATGAAACACTCCTGCTTAAGGAGACTGGCTTTGTTTAGCAAACGAGGAGTGCAAATTTTTCAAGGAGCGTGGTGGACATTAAAACTGTCCCCCTAAAATTCCATATTTATACGTCAGTGTTAATCAAGGATGTATGGATGGGTCTGGATACAGCTGGTTTTGGGGTGACTATTTCAACATGTTTCATCTTCAGTTCAGCCTGTGGCTTGCACTTCATCGTATTCTTTTCACAAATTATCACGTAACCGTTGTTTGATCATTTTTATCAGATTTTGGAGTGTCAGTTAAGAGTTGTAGGGGTCACAAAAATCTCCTTTCTTTGATCATTGTCTAAGCTGTTACACGTTGCTTACAGTTAATGAGAAGTGTTGAGAGAGTGAGCTGAAGCTATAGTCCGTCTTCGTCCCATGTAGATGTGATTTAGAAATTGTTTCATTCATGTTCATGTTCATTCATGTTGTAGATGTGAACACATGCAAATCAGTGGCAGAAAACTTGATTTAGATCACAGTCCTTCACCACTGATCATCCCAGTAACGTTTCAGTGTGCTTTTCGACAATGACTAGTCTTCAGAAATGGACAAGGATTTTCTGACGCTACGTGACGGTTCCCAAACCTCACTGTCATCTGTATCTTCACCGTCATTCTCCTCGTCTTCTTCTTCTTCTTCATCTTCATCTCCCATCCCTGCACCTGTCAGCTCCTCAGTGACCTTTTGCTGCCCCTCCCCTCCCTCTTCTTCTCCTCCGTCTCCATCTGTCCTCCCTGAAGCCGGCTCCGGGAAGGGATCTGACCCCTCATCCAAGCGTCGCTGGACCTCAGCGAACCATTCCCTCACCTTTTCGGGCACAGAAAAACATCTTAACTGATAATGGCAAGACTACAGCTGACACAAATGTCTTCTTTGTAATATTTCTGTGATGATGTTGTACTATTACACAGGATATGTTTTGGGCAAAATACACCAAAATTTGACAAGATTGTTTTGGCATTTTTTGCCTTTATTAGATAGAATAAAGTTAGACAGCAAACTAGGGGAGAGATGAGGGATGAGAGAGGGAGTGTGATGTGGCACATGGGTCCAAGACTCAAATCAAACCAGGAATAATATAGTTGTGGTAATATGCACATGAACTATTCAGGTGGAAGGACATTAAAACATTGACTGTTTTTAATCAAAAACTGACTAACTACAATTTAACAGTAGTTATTCACATATAGTAGACACCATAGGGCAATTTTCAGCCTTGCTAATCTTCCTGCAAATCTATTATGAGAAGGGAGATACATCCATCAAGTGTGTATTTTGGTGGAAGTAAAATTTGTTTGTTTACAAGAGGAAGCCACAGGGCACCTTTAAAGTCCTTCATGGTGCATGGAGTCATGAGAATTTGAATTTCATTATTTTAAAAGTCATGGCTTGCATCACAATTCATTTAAAATGATTTCTAATGTTACAATAAAATTCTTCTTGACAACACATGTCCATAACGTGTGACACAGAGCTTTGGTTGACAGGTCAGAATTTGATTATAACACTGTAACGGCATAACAATAAAACATACCAACATTTTTTTCACATTTAAATAAAAAATGTTGTTACCTGTTCATAGCTCATGTTCGTCTTGGTGACAAGCTCGTCCAGATCTTGCTCACTGAGGAAGCGGTGCTTAAGGTAGTACTCTTTCAGGATCTCTCTCCCAGTCTTGAATTTCTTTGAAGGAGGAGTTCTGTCGACATCGGCACTGGAGGAGGCAGACCGTCTCGGCTGCTTCCTGGTTCGGGACCGACCCCAACCACGATTTCGGCTACGTCTTTTTCTGTTGCTTCCCATTTTATTGCCTCCTCCAACATTTACCCCCTCGATGTTTCCACTTTGGTACTGAAAGAACCATTTCAGGTTTCCATTCTTCCAAGAATAGCGAGAGTCCCCGAACCAGCTGACAATGTAAGAGCGAGGAAGGCCACTCTCTTCTGCCAGCTGGTCATACTCCTCTGGTGTCGGCCACTGGGTCCGCACAAAGGCACTTTTTAGAATATGGAGCTGCTCTGGAGACTTTTTACTTTTATCTTTTATGTCTTTGTTACTGCTGCTGGTGGTGGGCAGCTGCTTACTGCGACCTCCTGGAGGAGTTTGGCTACCTTTACGAGATGAAGAGGCAGAAGGAGAAGAAGAGTTTGCACCTACTACTCCTCCTCCTTCTCCTGCTTTTGCGCCATCTGTCTCCATCTTGCCTCCCTCTGAAGACTCAGGTGAGGAGGTACTGACAGATGGCATTTTACGTCTCTCTGTGAACCAAGCATCAATCTCCCTCCGTGTCAGTTTAGTCTCTGTCCTCAGGCGGCTCAGTTCTTCATCTGTTGGGGTGCTGCTCTTCTCAAAACTCTCTTCCAGCACCACCAGCTGCTCTGGCGTCTTTTCCTTAAACTTCTGCAGGGTAAAATCTGGGAATGGGTTCCATGTTTTGGGTCGTGTCTCCTTCTCCTTAACAGGAGGAGTGCTTGGAGCATGTGGAGATGTGGGCGTCTCATCGCTTGAGTCAATAACAATGGTGGTGCTAGCACTACTACTACTACTACAGCCGACCCCTCCTCTACCTCCCCCATCTTGGAAAACAACAAGATGACTGTTTTTGGAGTTGCGCTGGTTGTACCGAGTGTCGCTGAACCATTTCTTGATTTCTCCTTTTGTGAGGTTGGTGAGTTTCATTAGCCGAGCAATTTCAGCGTCAGTTACAAAGTGGTTTTTAAGGTAGCTCGCTTTCAGCTCTGCCAGCTGCTCTTTGGACTTCTTGGGCCTCATGCTAAATGTGTCCGCACTGAGGGCAGAGTTCTCCTTAGAGAGAGAAGATAGTTATATATTAAACAAATGTTACTTACTTACAGCAATGCAAGCACAAGTGTGTGTCTATAATCAAGCACAAGTGCTCCCCACCTGTGGAGAAAGTGAGGGTGGTTGGACTGTTGTAGCGCGTTTTAGCTCACTGTTTGATGGCTGACAGGAAACTCTGCTGGAGCTCTGAGACTGGCTCGGTAGTCCTGCCACTGTCAGTGTGATGGGACTGGTCACTGGAAGGTTCGCTCCAGGGCCAACCTACACAAAGTCAGAAAATGACCCACAGAGCTGAGTTATAGCCTGACAGACATGTACTTGTTAATTAAAGTGCCTATAGTCATAATGTATAACACTATTAAGATAACAATATTGAGATTTACACAGAATATTCATAGTCATACTGCAAGATCATTAAAAGTAAATTAGTATATCACATCAGATAAAAGTGTATCTCTTTTACAATGTGGGAAAATAGTACTGGGTGACTGGATCACAAGTGGACAGTGCTAAATACAAGTGTAAACAGCCACCAAAACAGATTGTGATCCAAACCACTTGCCTGGGCCTGGGACAGTTTTGACCATATCTCTTTTGTATTTTAAACACTAATCTGTCCTCATGCATTCCCAACAACATTGTTACAAGACATAAAACACTGATGTGCATGGTTCAAGTGAAACAAGACACCTAACGTCCATTTGGGCAGGGGAATCTGTCCAAACAAAACTTAATGACTACTATCATAACCATTCATTTATGAGATCATAGCAGAAATGATACAGCAGTAATGAATGCTGAACACAAGTGATCTATGGTCTATGGACAAACTTACAGTCCATATTCAAGAAAACATCAGTAAAAAAGATCAAACCAAATCTTCCTTCCTATATATTTAAAATAGTTCAATATATTGAATTGATGCAAGCATGACAAATTAAAATCTGTTAAATAAATAAAATTGTCAGATGAAGCTGATTTAGTGAAAAGTCGCATAAATTCAAAACACTTAAGTTAAATTGTTTAGTCAATTGCACCAGTTATTCCAAATCAAATAAAGACGAAACAGGCAGCACAAGTTAATTTAATTCAAACTAAGGTGCCTGTGTTCAAGTCAAGTCAGGTTAGAGCATAGCCATGTGGTTTTCTGTCCTTCCCCACCTGTGTGAACACCAAGCCAGGCTGGCCCACTATCTGGCAAGTCTGAAGAATGGACTGCAGGCCATTGGCAGCAGCTGAGAGCTGGTGAGCAGGTATGACAGTGATGGTCTGAGGCACTGTGTGCACTGTGCCATTGAACTGCTTCCTCCTGGCCTCTTCCACTTCCTCTGGAGTCCAGCTGACACCGTGTTTCAGCCGCTGAGCTGAGAACCACACCTGGTTGTAGACGAGTTACATTTAACTACCATTAATGAAATTAGTAAAAAACATAATCACTTTATTTTATATGTTTCAGAATTCTAGATTAAGATTGAGATAGCTTGTACACTGTTAAATATACACAAATATGAGGAATTGTAGCATGAGGTTGTTTGAGGTTGAAACAGGCAGGAGTGAAAAGATAACATTATTTGTCAGCAGATGTAATCTAATCAAAGCATCAGCCCTCTTTCATGTACCTTGATCTGCTCCTCCGTGAACTGTGTCTGTGCTGCCAGGCTGCTGATCTCAGCCATGGAAGGGTAAGGAAACTTTTTGTAAGTGTTGCCCAGTAGAGGGTTAGTGTCCATAGCTGCACTGTAGGAGGGGATGCTGCTGAGAGGAATCAGCAGCTGAGGCTGAGCTGCTGCTGCACTCTGCTGGGCCTGGAAGGCAGACAACACCTGGAATAAAGGAACAGAAGGAGAAGACTGAGGTCGGGTTGTTGATGCTACATGCTGGTAAAGATGAGACACTGCTCAAGAATAAGCTGGCTGACGGCTGCTGCTCTGTATATTGGACCTATCCACCTATTATCCACCCAAAACACAAGAGTAGCTTTTAAGCACCTACGATGCTGTTGAGTCATTTTTTACAGACAGTAAAAGAATAAGTTACTGAGTAATGGGTACTAGGCCTTATATAATCAACACTCTGTACCTGTGCCAGACCAGCAGGTAAAACTGTGGGATTTAAAATAGATGACTTCCTCTGCTGCCCCGCTGATGGGCTAACCAGCAAGCCTCCTCCTCCAAGCTTCATGGAGTCATGTAGCAGCATCTCCACAGGTGTCATAGGCCCCAGAGGAGCTTCAATGGGTTCCTGCTCTCCTCCAACCTCTCCCTCACCACCTCCTCCAAAGCCCTCTGCTGTTTCATCTGCTGATTTCAGTGACACTGCAATCCTCTTGGGTTCAGATTTGGTCTTCATCCTCATGATGGGGGTCTTGCTAAGTGAAATTGCAGCGACCGACGCAGGGTCTGCTCCTCCTTCCTCAGATTTATCACAGTGTTCTTCCGGGGTTGGTTGGTCGCTGCCTGGATCCTCAGCAGGGTTTGTAGAGCTGTGCTTTAGTGAAGGACTGTCTTCTACAGCAGAGACACTGGGTTCATCTATAATAATAATAATAATAATAATTCAGTGCCTTGTGAAAAAATTCATGTATATTTAGGTGTCCTGTGATCTACATATGCAGTAACAGCTCAAACGCAATCGTGCAGTACCTGTTTCCGGTGGTGTAGGGACAACTACTACAGCCTGACCCAGCTCCTCTGCAACTGGTCCCTCCTCTGCTCCCTCCTTCACTTTCCCCTCCAACTCATCCACCTTTTCCTCATTTGCCACTTTTGTTTTCTCCTCCACCTCTTCCTGTTCCACCACATCAGAGGGCAGCACCATGCAAGGTGTGGTTGATTTCCGGCGGCTCGACATTATCAAACCAAACGTTTTCTTTTACAAGTAGTAAAGATGATAAGTGACACAAGTGTCAAGCTCACATGTCTTGGGTGACTGTGTTCACATGCTAGAGTCCTTGAATGATCTATTTCTGGGGGATGAAACAGAATGAATGCAGACCGTTACACAAGAGTGAACTGAATTGTAATATATAAATATTACCTTACATGGCTTCTTCATCAGTCATATAAAATGTAAATGAACATATTATTATCAAACTGTTGAAAAATAACCATCAGATTTCTCAAAGGTTACAAGCAATTATTTCTGAAATTCAATATAAACTACTCGTTCATTCAATATACAGACTGAACCTTAAACCTAACCAGTAGTTTCTGATGCCTTGAAAAAATTATATTTCACTGCCATAGCAGCATTGTGTGCAAAGCATTGCTTTTATGTACCTGACACACGCATTGCAAAGACTGAGATTAGATTGCATGAGCTGCATGTGGGAGAGGAAATCTAAATGTGCACTACATTCAGCATGATGACTAACAGCATAATTCACGTGGGCCTGTAAACATTTTTAATGTGTCAGTAGATTTGTAGTCATCACCCAATCTGCGATAAATACATATTTACAGTGTAATGGATAAACTAGTAAACAGGAGATTTGTTTGAGATTTGACAATTACTGTAAATGTGATGCATTTACATTAGTGGTTGTGCAGGTAAAATAATTTGTCAGCTGCTTTGATGACTGGTTAATCTTTCAGGTCACCCACCATTTACTGGTCTTTTGCTATTCTTTCTATGTCATTATTTTATCATTATTTAAAAATACCTTTGGGATCTGAACCTTTCACTGACAAAACAAAATTTTTAAGATACCACATTCAGTTCCTCTCAAGAGAGGCCCGAGGTTGTTTTTTTGTTGATTGGCACGTAGTGATTAGAAGGAAAATAAATGTATGAGAACAATTAAAGTACAACATCCTTTGACATAATATGGGTCCTGATGTTATTGCCTTGACAATTCGAGGGGGATGTCAAAAATCTGGCTATGTTCATTATTTCAACTGATTGTGTTAATATTATTGTTAAGAAAATCTTTGCTAAAACAAATGACCATCAAACATGGACCTAGGAACTGTACCAACACAGGAATACTGTACACAATAACCAGAGTGGGATGATCGGTGGGCTGAAAGAGGCCTAGCACCTTATTTGTACTAACATTTATTATTAAAGCTACAGTTTCACTTGGTGACTACTGCTTACTTACAACTAGATCACTCAGTATGACACAGGTGCTATAACAAAGGTGCAAACGTGCACTTGTAAGACCTCAGTGTAAATGTCTGAGCAGTACATGTTATAGTGTTAATAACATTAACTGTGTCTAGTATGCTATGCTTTACTGCTACAGTGAGACAGCTTGGATCATCACATAGAAGCGCTATCTTTCAGAGGTGTGAGCTAGCTAATTCGTTTCTATTAAAGTAATGTTTTTAAGCGAGAAATTATCATAGAAAGACAAATAACTCAACTAGCTGAACAGCATGTAGTTAGCATAAATGTGAGATGATCCACCTAGCCAGTGTTAGCAGGGCCAGTCATTATTATTGATCACGTCTGGCGGTAAACTTACTGGAACTACTGAAATGTGCACTGTGTTGCTAACGTAACCAGGCTGTCGAGGCGGACGAGGCGAGGAGTGATTTCCTGGGTCCCGGCAGAGCTGCCTTCAGGTTCTATCCGGTAGTATCTGTTGCCGGCGACACTCTTTCCCCAGGCTAACCATTCAGACCCTGTCTGGCCGGGACTCGACCAGCATTAACAAAAAATTGGGCTTGCGGGTCTCCCAAAGCCAGCGGAGGGAGGGTGGCAGACAGACAGACGGACCGGTCTAACGGCTACGGCTCCAGTCTGCAGATGCTGGAAACACCGGACATCTCTCTTCCCGTCAGGAACAGGTTATTTTATGTCCACGGAGCGTCTTTGTAAAGTTATATGGTGAAACGGTCGGTAGTGACATTCATAGCGGAACGGCTGGTACTATTTTTGATTTCTGACCTAAATCTCTGATATTTTCAACGGCAGATTTTTTTAATGATCAAACGGCGTCATCATTCAATCTGATACGTCTTGACGTCATTCCCCGGCGACTCTCGGTGCTCTAAAATTTTAGAAACTTAGCCAAACTGTTTAATATTTTATGACTATAATACACATACGAGGCGGATGTAGCTCTGCTGCGCACTGATCGATTAGATGTTAAACACGGTTTAAAGTGTGCCGTAAACGCATTCGTTTCCCGATCCGGCTCTCTGCCAAACTGTCCTTACATGACCTGTCAGGGCAGCCTGAAAAGCTACTTGAGGACAACATAGTCTGCAAAGTTTCCTTTCTGAACACCTGATCTTGTCTCTTGTTCAGTTCAGGAGTGTGCGGTAATTCTAAACTATGCAAAGCATTTTCACTTTTTAATAACTACAAAAATGAAATCCCATCGTTGCTAGCTGAATAGGCACTAACCCGACAGTACCAGCTATTTGTATCATTCTGCTACCATTTGTTCAAAACGCCTCCCACAGAACTAACATATCAGCAAAGACTTACTAAGCTGTGGTATGGGCTCAGTACTGAAACTGAAAGTTACTGTAAAGGGAAAAGAAACCTGGGATTTGAACACTTGTTCAAGCACTTTACATTAAATTGCACTCAATATGTAGGGATTGTTAAGAGTAACATTAAACTGTTATATTATGGTGATGACACTTTTTTTTTAAACATAGTAAGTCCCTAAACAGGTCAGGCTTCAAAACTCCATAAGGCAGCTTTAAATTATCTTTTGTTACATCCTTTATTTTCCAGGCAAATACCATCATCTTTCAAATCCCAGATGCCCCATTTGTGACAGGCTGTGAAATGTAGTACATATAGTCCCTGTGCACAAAATCAAGTTCCTCCAGAGACAAAAACATTATGAAACTATGTGTAAAACTTGTGTAGTTATTGGTGGACCGACACATGATCATGGAAGACATAGGTTTTTACATTCACATTTTCTACACTGAGGATTTCTAACCTTGTGCAGCCTTTGAACAGTCAACTAACATAAGTCAGTTTTAAGTTTTAATGTCAACCACAACGCTAAAAGAGGTAAAGGTTCACACAATCATCAATGACATGCCACTTCAGACCTAAGCATTCGTTTTAGTTAGAGCCTTGAGCTCACAAAAGACAACAACATTTAGATGTAAACCATTTAATTGAATATAAATAGATGACATAATACAAAGTTTCAGCTACTGCACAAAAGGAAGTGCCCGTAGATTCTTCTATTAAAATAAAATGTTTGTATATTTACACAACTGAGAAGATGAGTACTGTTATTAAAAAATGATCACATTGTGGAAAAGTCAATGGAAGTCTTCAATCTCCTGTTCCATTTCCTGGTGAAATAGAAAGACCAGAGAGCACAGCTGATTAGCAACACTAAAGTACTACAGCAGTCTATTGTATGTTAACATACGTGTACTACTGAATAACACTGGCAATATTTTGCATTAAGGTAACATGAAATCATTTGCCTATACCCTCTTTAGACAACACTGTTAAAAGGAAATATTGGAAAACTGGCCACTGTGGCCTCATTAACACACAGCAGGAAAAACAGGAAAAGGTATATATAGTAACAATATTACTATTATATATGCACATCAAAACATGCAAGCGCACAGTTGTGCATGATTGCAAATGATACAGATGGCCTAAATGTTTGTCACATTGTCGATATGTATATTTTTAATATTTTATATGAAGTGAAATCAAACACCTAAGAGTCATTATAAAATCTGACTACAGTTTACTACACGGCCAACTGTCCTTGTCGATCTGCAGTCATTGAGTAAATACAAACCTGTATTAGTGCTGTTTTGTTGTAGTCTCGTCTGTGTCTATAGATGCTCTGGCAGAGCAAAGCATAGAGTTTCTCCAGCTTGTAGACCTCGTAGCCATCAGTCTTAGCCACTACTCTCTCCAACAGCTCCTAGACAAAGAGAACGAGATATAGAGAGGATATATTTAGCTGGCACACACAACACCATCCCCTAAAGGGCAAAAAAAGAGGGTTGACAAACATGAGACATAATTAAAGTAATCAATTTTTAAAGCTACTATCAGATTAAACAAGCACAGAATAAATCAGGGGATGATGATAAGAATAAGGCAGCATACACAGACAGACACAGTATCCCACACCTTTAATTTGTCCCTGTCCACCACCAGAGGAGGAGTTTCCTGGTCCAGGATCTGTAGAGCTTTATCAACATCGATCATCTGCTGCTGCAGCACTGCGTGCTTTAAAGCCCGTGTTATGCGCCTCACGCTCCGCTCTGATGCAAAACACATGCACATAAAGAATGAACTTTATTACTGTAGTTATATAAAGCACTATATAACTATATAATAAATGAGTCTGCTGACACAATTCAGTCTGAGGCCCAAAAGCAAGGAATACTGTGCACGTTGCAATCTCTACAAGCACTAACAGTTTTCTTTAGCAGGGAACAGTGGCTGCCTGTCCAAAAGAATTTCCCCATAGGGGATTCATTAGGTATCATTTATTATCATTAAAATTCAATAGCCAAACTGCGTGTGGGCGTTAATATCCAACCTGCGTTCATGTCCTCCTCTCCTCTGACAGCTACAGAAGCATCTGTGGTAGAGGTTTCAGTTGCGTCCACCTCCATTGGCTCAGCATGGCTGTTCGGCTCTGCCTCCTCTGTCGTGGCTACCCGGTTTCTGTTGTCTGCCACACTTACAGGTTGACATTTCTCTGTTTTAGTTTCTGTAAGGTTTTGGTGGTTGGTTTCACTGATCTCCACTGTGTTGGACTGTCCCTGGGTATCTCCCTCTGTTTGAGTGTGGTTGTCATTAGTGTTTGAAATGGTTTCACCTCCTCCCTCTATTAACACTGAGTGTTCTGACTGATCTGTGATATTTTGTTTGATTTTGTTTTGTTTCTGGTCACCGCCTTCTGTTCTCTCACTTTCACTCAGAACAACTGTAGCTTCAGTAGCTTGGCTCCTCTCCTCTTGTCCCTCCACATCCTCCTGGCTGTCCTGATTCTTGGCAGCAGGCCCACAACCATCTTCATGAGTTGTTGCAGTCCCCAATGTTACATCAACCATCATCTCATCCTCTTCTCCCCCAGTTCCCTCATCATGCTCTGCTCCTGCTTCCTTCTCAACCTCGTCTTCTTCATCTCCATCTCCATCTTCCTCATCCTCATCTGATCCTAGCTGTGTGTCATCTCTGGACACGTGAGGAGAGGAGGAAGACTTCTTCTTTGCATACAAGCCAGCAGACCAGCGACTCTTTCGTCTTTTCTTCTTCTGGGCTGAAGGAACAAAAAGAGAGAAAATTTTGTTCTAGTCCTTAATGTACTTATGTAAATCATTTGTTTTTGTTATCTACATTCATTTTTACCTGTGTTTTTAGGTGTTGAAACAGTAAAGGCACTTGTAGTGGGTGTAACAGGAATTGTGGCTCCAGTTGGTTCTCCTTGTGGGTTCATGTCAGTGATCTTTGCATCAGCAGGTTTGGGCTGTTTGGGAAGGACGTGGTAGAAAGAGGGAGCAAACCGGGCAGTGGAGCAATCTGGAGTAGTCAAAAAAGGAAACAATAAACAATAAATTAAAATAATAATAATAACTTTTGTACATCCTTAAACACGGCGTCCTTACTCCAGGGCTCCAGACTCACTTTTAGGTGCACTTTTTAAACTGACATGTAATTTGCAACATACAACACTAACTGTATTACTGATACATCATTTGCTTATAAATACACAACTTACAGAAAAAACAAAGTTAGGTTGTGCATACACTCAGCTTTTAACCAGCATTTAGCCAACTAGTTTGCTGTAGTTAATAAGTGGGGAACTAAAATAAATGCTTTTTCGCATGTGTACACATCTGTGTATATCTACACATATATATTAATGTATCTTTAGATAAATTACACTTGCTGGCTTTTATCACATGCACAGTAACAAACAATAGACACTGTGAACTCGAGTATTAAATCTGAATTTGCCTGGATGCAGTTCACTGCCTTTCGAGCTCACTCTAAATAGACAACGCTTCATCTAACCTCACTGCTCTGTATTTGCTAGTTGCACTGGTGGTACTAGTTATAAATTTTGTTGCAGTGTTTCCCCAAAATGGTCACAAAATGTGACTAAATGGTTACAATCTGGAGCCCTGTAATCCAATAGTCAATGTGTAACTAAACTGCACAGCAAGAGAAAATACTGCAGTGCAAATAGTGAAATTAAATACTATACCATAAAATTCTAAACACATTTTAATAAGAGATTTTCATAATTAGCAACTGAATATCAGAGTTTAGCTATTCTGTCAGTAACTAAAATTACCTGGTTAACTGCTTAATATATTATATCTGGGCTCACACAAAATGAGTTAAAATAATCCTTGAGGCCAGGACAAAGAATCATGTGATGTTTCCCACCCACACACACAAAGCATTGACCTCTTTTACTACGCGATGCTTTGATCTCCTCACAGATCTTCTCGAAATCTTCATCTAGTTCATCTCTAATGATGGCGTGGACAGTGTCCTTCAGTGCACAAGCTCTGTGGCGGATCTGGCGGTCTGAAAGAAAAGCATACACACACACGCCCAAGGCAACTGATTTTATTTGACTTCAACACACATGAACAACAACACACACATACACACTTGATCCAGGTAATCAACAGTGGGAAAGGGAGGGATAGCTGGAAAACAAACAGGGCTATGCCTCTCTAGGACCAGGGTTGGCTACCCCTGATTTAGGTAGTATTAGCACTCTATATGAGTTTGGTATATATGGTATGTGTGTGTTCACTGTGTGTACCTGAGGGGTCCCTGTCTGGGTTGTATTCAAGAGCATTCTGCCAGATGAGATCCACATCTTGAAGGAACTCTTTCACTGTCCCATATTGATGGAGGTCGATTTTAGAGAGAACTGTTGACAGATCCATTGGCTTCTTGATCACCTCAGCATAATCTGGAACCTGAAACACATGATAAAGTTATTGCTGTAAGTACAAGTATACAGAACTAAAGTACTGAATAGTCAGTAGAATGATATTACAAAGAGACAAAGTGTCAGCTATTCACAGGATTACACATAAGCCGTTTACATTGCCTCCACCTAGTGGTATGAAAAAAAACAAACAAACAAAAAAAAACCTGTTGCTAATCATAGTCATGTCACTACTAAGTGGAGAGTTACGAAAATATATTAAAAATTAAAAATTAAAATAATACAGATTAAAACGAAAAGGAACAAAAACCTAATGTTACATAGCACAATGGCTCAGCACCGTTAGGGAACAGAACAGTTACCTCCTCCAGATCCACAGGCTTTGTAAAAGCTTTGAAGCGTTTATCTTGCGACAGGCGATTGGTGACATCACGCAGGAAGAGACGGAGCTCCCTAAGAGTATCTTCCTCTTGTTCCTCAAGTTTCTGGATCTCTTCTTTTGTCAGCTGACGTGGGGGAGGTGGAGTGGCAACAGGGAGCACCTCCAAAGCATGGAGCACTGAGGAGAGATAGTTGCAAATGCACTGAATTGTGTACACCGTGTGTCTGTTTAAGTCAAATTATGCATTTTTGGAATGGTATATTTTTATCACTAGTTTTCCAAGCTACATTATGGCTAGAAAGATTCTGTATCTTTTGCTCTTATGACACCCTTTTTGCGCCATTGTCTATTCTGTATATACATCCACCTTTGTCCAACAAAATAGTTACAACATGTCTAAATACAAACAAAAAACATAACATACATCATCATATGATTAAATTTATTTTTGCATTTATTTATTTTTCTGAATACATACGAAATTTAAGTTTAGAAAAATTCCATGTCAACTACAAAACAAGATTTAAAGAACATCATTTATTTCTCACCAGCCTTCTTTTTTGACACAGGGGCCTTAGCAGCCTGGTAGAGGATCAGATTTTCAAAGAAGTTCCTTCTTTCTCTGCTGGTGGGGACTTGGATGTGGAAAACCTCCCCGTACTCCACCCGAAACAACTCCTGAACCTGAGAAAAAAAATGGGGGCATCTTAAGAAATCAGACATTCTACATATACTCCACAAATCTTTTTGTTAAATACCCATGTATGGCCACCCTGAATATAACTTTCGTTTCACACCTCTGTACCAAGTTGGTCATAACAGATGTTGCATGTAGCCAGCAGCAATATGGGAGAGAATGCAGGGATAGAGCTGAGCAGGCTCAGGAAGGTGGCTTTTAAAGCAGGACCCACTGTTTCCCACCACTGTCCGATGTGAGGGATGTACAGGATACTGGGAGAGGTTCGTTTGGCTTCAACAAAGATCTGCAGAATATTTATTACATAGAAACATGAATAGACAGTATGAATATTTATTTATGGACAAGAATGTAAATGACAGATACATCGTCAAAACATAAGTTTAGGTTTTAATAGAAAGTAGTATTTGTCTGTAGCACTTTTTTATCCCCAGACTCTATGATGTAAAGAGGTGGGGCCCATGAACTACAGTTTCTGTGGCAGCCATTTTGGCCAGTGAGGCCCACTGTAAAGAACACACTGAATTTGACAAGGCTGCAAGAATAAAAAATATCTACAGTCTTGTGTGAGGACTGGGTCTATGGCTCTTGGATCTGTTTAAAATGTAAATGACTTAACCTAAATACATTTGATGAAAGTCTACACAGGATCAAACTTACCTGAGCACAGGTCTCTTCTGGTGCAGCTGTACTAGTTCCAAACAACACAGCCATATCCAGTGTGTATACGGTGAATTTCTCCAGAGCATGGAGAACAGCGGGAGCGAGGTGGGAGCTCTGACCTGAGCCTGGTCTACCCTCCAACAGCAACCTGGGACGGTAGGATGTTGGCTGGCTCAGCACACTCCTTCACAAAGTGATCAGACAGAAATATTGGATGAGGTGGAGGATATATAGAACATATGGCTTACAACACTTGAAATGTAAATAAAATGAATAGAAGTAAGGCAAGGAGAATCAAAACAACTGAGTGTAAACTCCACTGATACATGAGGAAGTTGTTTTTTCCAATTTACTCAACCATTAAGATTTTGACAGAGAAATAATGTGAAATAACACATATTTACATGATCTGAAACAATAAGACAAATCCCTGGAAAAATGGCAAACCCACCTGCTGAGGTTGAGGAAACCATTTGATGTTGGTGTTTTGAGTTGAGAGTTAAGGGTCTCTCCATTGGCACAGACCTCAAAGTCCTCATCTTCACTGAACAATGCATCGTCCTCATACACACCACGGACTACATCTGGAAATTAAAACACACACTAGCTGTTACACTTGAGGTGCCAAAGAGGTTGGAAAATGAACGATCTGTAAGTCTGTAAGTATTCATGGACGCAAGGGAAATAATCAAATACAGTGAAACATTCAATATAGGGTCATAACAAATGGACCGTAGGACTGTACCTTGTTCTCGCTTTCTCTTTAAGCCCTGTTCAGCATGCGGGAACACTCTGCTAACTGTGTGGAGGATGTTCTGCAGCGTGGCGCTCAGGAGAGGACGAATGGCAGGTATCAGGGCCTTGGCTGGTGACACTACCGCTCTAAGAATCACAATCAGCGTCATATTTACTGAACAACTATATGTAAGAAATAGACATAGGAGCTGACAAGTTGTTGTAATAATGCTCTTGTTAATAATATTAATGTATAAAAGTAAAAACTAGATTTCATTCCAAATATGCCCATACCTCTGAGCAGCTGGCACCATCTTGGACATAGCGGACATAAAGTCTTTGTTTGTGATGGCAATGGAGTTTACATCAAGTACAAGTTTCTGCGATGAGGAGTAGATCTGTGGGTAGCGACGCCGCAGTGCGCACAAAGCTGCCTCTGAACACACTGCCTTAATGTCCGCCCCACAATAACCTACCAAACAAAAAGAGCTCAGTTTTAATGGCCACGAGACAACTGACAACCAATTTCCTGCATAAACTCATGGATTTAGCTGAGGTCTAATTTTGAAACACAGGGTTTGTTGTGGGCTCATTCTGGGAAATTCTCATCTCAAAATGCCTTTGAAGCATTAAAAGCAGCTATCTTTGTTGTTCATACAAACAGTAAGGACAAATGTTATTATTTTCATCATCATCATCATCTGTACTGCTCAACTCTAGCAAGATGAATATTTTCCAAGTAGTTGGGGACCACTGTTTTGCTTCATCAGTTGCAAACATACCAACACATTTGTCTGCCAGTTCCTCCAGAAAAGTGTCAGAAGGTGAAGGAGTCCACTGTCTGGTGTGAATCTTTAGAATGTCCTTTCTTGCCTGTAATAAAAATTACGCCATAGCATTTCAAGTCAAGATTCAATCATTGGCAAACTGACAACCCTCTAACCCTGCTTTTATAAATATAAGATGCTGCAACAACATCCCACAGAAATTACATTCTTCTACATAACATCACATGTTTCAGTTGAGTTAAGATTTGACTGCAACCTACAAGTAAGTATTCTTTTTATAATCTCTGCCAAGCATTACAGAGCATCTTAGGTTTGTCACCTCTCTGTCTGGCAGGCCAAAAAGAAACTCTCTATCAAAGCGTCCTGGCCTTCTCAGAGCTGGGTCGATGGAGTCAAGTCTGTTTGTAGCCCCTATCACCACAACCTCTCCTCTACCGTCTAATCCATCCATAAGAGCCAGGAGGGTCGACACAATGGAACTACAGAAAAAGAGAAGACAAATATTACCTTTTATAACTACAGTCAACTGAATATATTGAACTGTATTGGCTACTAAAGATTTTTTTATACCAACCAAATTATAATTACCAAATTATTATATATAATTCTATATTAGTAATCTTAGAAATAAGGTTGAATTCATAGAAGTCTATTGTGTGTTAAGCACCAGCATAAACAGCAAGTTTACTTCTACTACACACTACCACACTACAACTAGTTTACTTCTAATAGACAAAGTATTTTACTTTCAACCAAGATTCCTCTGACATGAACAGTGAGACTTTTTACAGTGCAGTGAACCTGCTCTATTAGACTCTGGATTTAGAGGAAAAACAAAAAGTCCAATTACATTTGGCTTTAACAAAAACAATCGACAAGTAGTGGTTGTTTAGGCACATTAACAGCTCATTCATGCCATTCATTCCTTAAAAAACTGCTGTATATGCAACTGTCTCCCCCCCCCACACACTTAATAAAACCAGTAAATTAACTCAGGACAAAAAGTTACTAAATTGACACTAATGATTAACAAGAAGACAAAGCTGTGAGTAAGAAGACAATGTAGGTACAGCAGCAGTGTGTATCAGAGACAAGAAAGCAAGTAAGTGCAGCTGGTATGGGTGTGTCTATACGGCTCAGAACAAGTATTGAATCTCTTGTGAATAAGTTGAGATTCAATTAATCGCATGTTTATTGGAAACATGGCTCACCTGTGGATCTGGTCCTGACGGCTGGACCTGACTGGAGCCAAACCATCAATTTCATCAAAGAAAATGATGGATGGACGCATCTGGTATGCCTAGAAACAACGTCAAATTTTTGTGAGAAAGAACTATTTAAAATGTTTTAACAAAAAGGAACCAATCACACAATGAAGAAAAAACTGACATCCACACTCACTCCAAAAAGCATACTGTTTGATGATGAAGAGTTTGGTTTACCTGGTCAAACAACAGGCGTAGCTGTCTCTCAGATTCTCCCACCCACTTACTGAGGCAGTCAGCACCTTTCCTCATAAAGAACGACACCTTTCTTTCACCCTGGCTGCACTCATTGGCCAGTGCTCTGGCTACAAGGGTTTTCCCTGTCCCCGGAGGCCCATAAAATAGACAGCCCCTAAAGACAAGAGCAAACATGACAAAAACCTTTATGGCTTACTTTGCACTGAAAGCCAACAGAAGCCTGTGGCAGCAGAAGAGAATAGATGGGATGAGCTGAGGCAACAGCAGAGAAAGGCAAACAAATCTGGGAAAGCTAAATGTACAATGGGAAACCTTGTACAGACAACACTTTCATCAGTACAGTTTGCTACGAAGAAAACTCAACACAGTCTAAAACATCTGATAGTAAGCATGTTGCTTTCTATAGAAATTATTTATTAAAAAAACAAAACTAAATTATGCGATTAAAATGTCAAATGTTTTTACTGTATACGTTACTTTGTTTTATAATGAGTGTAACTTGTCTTCAAAGTGTCTAATGATTTATAATCTGGTCTACACAGTAAAGGTGTGCTACCTGGAAATTTGGATAAAATAAAACTCTAAGGTTTGAAATTGTAGTACCTTCCAACAAGAACAGTCTGTCTTAAGTTATTCTCAAAACATCTCGTAATTAAAATATTTAGCCCTGGATGTAAAATAAATGTGAATCTATAACAGCTGACATTTTCAAAGATGCAAGCATGACATTTTCTTTATCTCTTTAAAAATAAATAAATAAATAAAAATTAAAAAAGCATTTACCTGGGTGGCTGTATCTTGAATCTTTCAAACACTTCTGGGTAGAGCAGAGGGAAGACCACCATCTCCTTCAACGCTGAGATGTGTCCGCTCAAACCTCCAATGCTATCAAAGCGCACCTGGGTCACAAACAGTGTTATATTAAGGTTGTTTTCTCATTTCTCCTTTGTAAGGCATATAGCACTATAGCTTACAGTTAATTTAATCTAAAAGTTACTGTATTTTTTTAAAGAAATGGTATACACACTGTCTTATCTAGAATGACTATGCAAAAAAAGTAATCTTATGTGTGGGTCAATAGAGTGATGTGTACTTTCATGTTTTAAGCTTGAGTGTATGTGCGAGGCATCTTACCGTCCTGTCTATCTGCATTGGGTCCACATCTGCGAGGCTGGCTCCAATCTTCATCCTGTCTTTATGGATCCCCAGCAGGTCTTCTTTCACCAAGTTCATTGGCAGACACCTGCACATTAACAATGAAAATCATTTTTCAACAAATTTGTTAACTCAATGGTATCACTAACTGCAAATGTTGCCATAGGCAGTTATCACTGCAATGCAAACCAGGATGATAGGTTTATGTCAATGTGCCAGATGTTATAAAACTCTGAGGTGACAAGAATAATAAAAAAGCTTATCCATTGTTACATTTCAGGAATTGAAAGACAAACTACTGATCCAGCAACTTTAATCTCGCATCCTGCACCATTTACGTTTGTGTGGCAACCAAACTCTCACCTGTTGATTGACCTGCTCCTGTTCTTACTCCTCCGTCTCTGGAATTTCTCATCGTCTGAAGAGGACGAGGTTGAGTCACTACTGTGGATTGCATGTCTCCTTCTGTACAGGGTAAAAAGAATGTTAAAAAAAATGTTTCTAAACAAAGAACAACAACATAAAGTTACAGACAGAAATATTAGCCCCCATTTATGAAATTAAACAAAACCCTTAGTCTGTCCATAGATTTGACCATAACCAAAAGTGTTTGTAGTTTAACTGTGTCCAAAAGAAAAAATGACAAGCTCAAAATTATTAGCCCTCTGACAAAGTTAATAATGTAACCTTAATGCAACCTCTTAATACTTACTAATATTTTGTATATTTAAAAAAAAAGCACCAACTATGGGCCTTAACATTTAATTTTACTCATGAATGTTTTCTGAATGTTGCAAACATTGGGCAGAATTTTGGAAGCTCTGTACTTCTTTGGGGCTAATAATTTTGTCTTTAACTGTATGTTGCTCTCTGCAATAACAGAAGTGAATGCTAGTAAGTGAAACAATTTGACTTAAAAACTAACTTGATCATGACCACACAAGAGTAAAGAGGATACACACACAGAGACACACACAGACACAGACACATTTCTTATACAACTGTAATGATGCATGGATTTAAGAAAAAAGGAAAAAGTGTCTGATGCAATATATGCAATGATGATACAGCAGTGACAGGGGTGACACATCCACCCACTTCAAAAGACCTTATCACCATTAATAACAGCATCACTTGAGTAACACACAAGCCTTACATAACCCTTGTTGGGTAAACGATTCTTAAACTATGATAATGTTTGATTTATCATCTTCTCCATACTCATACATACAGTATATGCACCCAAATGTCACCTGCCAACACCTACAGTGCTTGGAGAGACAGCACCCAATACACAAACTAGATACCAACAACATCATCCGACACCAACAAAGACAAGTAGTAAAGTTCTTACCTCTCAGAAATACTCCTGAGGGTGAGAGGAATCAGAAGAAAAAAAAAAAAAGGTTTGGGATGGATTTTACGTGTGGTGAAAACAGCAAGTGATCACGATCACAACTGTAAGAATACATTTTTGTTCTTTCCGTGCAAATGTGTGTATGAATGTGCGAGCTATGAATAAGTATTCCAGTGTGACCGTGTAAAGTGTTTAACGGCTTAATCTTGTAAGACGAGCTTTGATAAACCTGTAACGATTTCTTATTCTGTTTGATTCAGTAATACAGTACCAATTGTACTATATACACATGAAGTGTGATTATAGGTGACAAGACATTTTGGTATTTATCAGCTTATGAAGGATTAGTGAGAAAACATTCATAGTAGATCTTTTCTTTCTTTATTTTAGATGGAACTGTTATACTAACCGGTTGGTTCTTCTCCTGTTGTAGGGGCTCCTAGGGGCCGTGGAGCTGAATCTAAACCTGCGTCTGGTAGGAGACGAGTGGTCCTTGAAGTACATGCTGCGCTTCCTGGGCTCTCTGGGTTCTGACAAAACAATAACAATAATAACCGTTTCAAATGTTAATGACAAAGTAATGCAGCACATATTCCGATTAAATGGTCTAAAGGAAGTAATCAGCAATCTGAACAGCAGCAGTACCATCCTGTGGGGCCTGGTAGCGAACCACGGTCTTTCGCTGTCTAAAGTCATAACGCCTCCCATTTTCTTCTTCTTCTTCATCATCTTCATCATCCTCGCCATCTTCTTCGTCGTCTTCGTCGTCATCTTCTTCTTCTTCTTCGTCTTCTCTATCTTCCTCCTCCTCTTCTTCATCGTGATCATCCTCATCCCCTTCTGTGAATTAAGGGGAAGGAATTTTTTTAAAACAAACATACTAAAAGACAAGGCTATCACTGCAATTTAAGGAGCTAGCCCATAGAACTTAATATACAGTCTCCTGTCATTAGTCTCTTAACTTGTAGTAGTAACTTCTAGCATTTAAAACCAAAAAAACCCAAATCCAGGCAACAGAATTATCTCACCTTCGTTCTGCTGCTTGGTATCTTTACTCTCCACATTTGTCCTTAGAGACCTCCGCATCCTGCCTCTGGTGTAAACACCCATCTGCTCAGAGGAAACAGGCCAAATCCTGATTAGTTCACGGTTTGGATTTTTTCAGTGTTTCAACTTGAATATGAAGAAGCGATGCTTCCAGTTTAGGTTTTTACCTCTTCATTAGTGTCTCTATCTCTACTCCTCAATCTGCGTCTCAACTTCTGCATGTCATCCATCTTCTGCAGAACAGCTTCAGCGGTGCTAAGATTCAATTAGAGGAAGCTCATCAGTAATGAATTCATCTTTAGCTGTAAACCTACAGTATCGCTAAAGTTGCTAGTCTGAGTGTGCAAGTGTATTTTCTACTTGGCACTACTGCAAATCAATTTTTTATAGATCCAAAAAAACTGGAGTGAATGTTGCTGGTCTCACTTAGTGATCAGGCGGTCGTAGAGCACCGACTGGTTGCGGGAGTCCAGTTTGTATCTGGTGATTCGAGAACTACGTCGCACAGATCGATCCTCTTCTTCTTCCTCTTCCTCCTCCACTCCTCGGCTCTGTAGGTTAAAACGGCTCCTCTTAGGAGTGGATGATGCTTCCACCTCATCTGGAACATCTGGAGCACCAATAAATATCAATTGATGTTACAATTAGGCTTTTATCACTAAACAAACTCTTCTTGTGCACCCATCTGCATTAAATGATACATGGACTCAGTGGTCACTTGCGGTTCAGTTATGATATGTAAAATAATTGGGGTTAATTTACGCTAAAAAGGAAGCAGATGAGTTTACAGGACTCTTGTGACTCAGGATCTATAGATTACTTCCATGTGAGAGACAGCCACCAAGCTGCAGCTGGAGATGCAGATATGAGGCTTATGTCTTGTCAGCACAAATAGTGCAAATTAGTTTGCGAGCATATTTTCAGTTTTTGGCCTTCGTGCAACATTGATATTTTTTATGGAAGAGAACTGAATCAATTTTGGATGATAATTAAACTGCAAGATCAGTTGTGTGAACTAAGGTATGTAAAGATGCTTTAGCAAACATTACCTGCTTGTGTGCCACTGGATGCTTTTCCCTCTCTCCGTAGCCTGGAAGACTTCCTAAAATAAAAAAATTAATAAAACAAACTAACATAATGCAGGTATTTTACAGTAATAATAATAATATATGTGAAAAACGTATGTGCACATTTGCAGACATGCAGCTAGTCTAGAGTATTTATATTTAATAATGCTGCTAGATCATTTTGAAATAAAAAAAAAAGAAAAAAAATGCAGTCTGGTCACACTGGGTAAAAAAAAGGGGGGCATTTGTTTGCAAAAGTAGATTTTCCAGTTTGTGGCTTTAACAATAAATCATAAATTATAAAATATGAAATCCACACATGGAAATGCACTGTGTCTATGTAAGAAAACAAAAAAATGTCTCTTTACTACGTGACCCCCTAAAATGGTAAATTTTTGGTGTGTGACCAGTTATACACATTTAATAGCTAACCGTGCAAATATGCAGGTAGAGGTTAAGTTGGTTAAGGATTGCTACTAATAAATACACAGTTACCAAATGGCTTTGCATTACCTGGTGCCTTCAGCCTTGTCTTCAGTCACAGGGGTCTTTGGTTCCATGTCAGCAAATGAGACCTCTAGTTTACTTCTCTTTCCTCTGGTTCTTAAAGAGTGATGGAGACCACTTCCCTCCTGCTCATTCACGTCAGCATGTCCCTGAAACAATCCCATCATCGGTTTATCATTTACAGAATATGTAGTGTCTCTTTTAAGGAATTCAAGTAAATGTGGCATAAACCTGTTCAATAATTGCTCCAGTTTTGTTAGAAATGAGAAATTATACTTTTCAAACTATGGTCCAACATCAAATGCCATATAACATAAAATAAATCCTGACTGCTTGGTTGTGTTTTTTTCCACTCACTGTTTCTACCTACACTTTATTTGTGTCTCTGATGAGTGTTGTTTTTAATAGAAATGACAGCAACGCCACTTTCTCTTAGATTATACAGTTACAATTAGTTAATCATCAACATAACTCAATGTCAAGCTCGCCTAGACAACATAAAGCATGTCGTTAAAACCACGGTCAAGGCTGGTGCCACAGACAGTCGCAGTACAGTCGGTTTATCAAAACACTGCCTCTGAAAAACATTTAGTAATTATTTTAGGTCGTGAAGTAAAAGTGGACTTTGTATTGTACGTTTAATGAATGAATGAACTAATGAATGGTTTAATAAGATAAGACAAGCAGCCACTTCATTCATGCGTGATATTAACGTGACCACCAAATTTAGTAACCTATAGCATTACCGCGATGGAACTGTAATATTAACTTAACTAATCCAAACATTATGATGCTTTGTCAGCTAAATAAAAAAAACTGCAAAGTTTAACAAGTTATAGCTACACGCAGGAATCAACAAATGTCCAGTACACGGGCTAGTTTCAATAAACTGTTAGTTGTTAGGAAAAGTGCTGGCGTTCATTATATTTATCGGTGAGTAACTAAGTTATTGCTAAGTGACAGGCTGACTGGGTAGCTACTTAGCTTAGCATGCTAGCACAGCTAGCACAGCTAGCGCAGCTCCCAAACATAATTTATCCATCTTACAAACGGTTTAATTGCCTAATCGGTCTTGTTGAGTGTGTTTCCTCACATTCACCGTGATGTTTTCGGGGCTGCTGAAGCTGTCATCCAGTGTCCTGGAGGATCGGGTTAGCCGTGTAGACCTTCTCTGCGACGCGGGAAGCAGCGACAGGAACTCGGAGCTTGTATCCAAGTCCACTGATCTCCTCTTCGGAGTTGTTGCCACCGGATCAGCACCGACACTGCTGCTGCTGCGTAGTATCACCATCTTGACTCCAAACGGACCTTATCCTAGCTCGAACGACGGACAATTAGTCTTTACCCTGCTCTACACGATGAACGTTTACGGTGCCGCCAACATAGCACAGATAACGGAAGATATCCGCCAGCTGACACAGAGCAGCTCCTCACTGCACTGTTGATTTCTGGCGCCATAAACGTCATCAGAGGTTATGAGGTAAGCTGAGCTAGGAGCTGCCGCTACGAAAAGTAGATCTTTCAAAGAACTGGTAATTTATGTACAATCGTAACTAAATTTTATTTTTAATCACACGGATGATGGAGTGTACTTTAATTGTGATGTGTGTTTCCATTACCATATCAATCACACTATCTGTTTAAACTTTAATATACGCGGAGATGTACATATAAAAAGGTGTTCCGGTGTAAGAGCGCGCAATGGTCCAAGTTGCGCCCGCGCTTGCTGTCGCCCACACACACACACACACACACACACAAACCTTTTACTGTTATGAAAACATATTTCACATAAGTGACTATAAGATAGATAAACAAAGGCTGTTTTAATTTAATACACAGAGTCAACATGAACTCACCATCTTTTATTTGAATAAGGGACAGATTACAGAAGAGAAAATACAAACTCTAGAATTGTTTCTAGCCTGAAAAAGTACAATGTGTAAAACAGCTGTACAGGCAACCGATCCTAAATGTAAAATCCCAGAACCTTCCACTGAATCCTTGCTACTTGCTCCCTTCTGTTTATTTTACACTGATGAAATGCAGTTTGAGTAACACATCAATGTTCATGCTCATTCAGCCTCAGACTGAGCTGAGGCCACAAATTATTCTTTACCTCTAATTGGTTTTAACTTTGTTATTATTTAAGCATTGTTTTTTTAAGTAAATCTTTAATTCAGTTGTATGTAATTCAGCCAATAGTATCCCTTGCAGTAGTAATCAGAAATAAAACATGAAGAATTCAGTGGAAGACTTGAGATTTCACTCATCAGCCCACATTTCACATGCACAGTAGCCAACTGCCACATTTCACAATGCCAGGGTATGTGTTTGATAAAACAGTCAATTAGATATGCGAGGCCGTCATCATAACTCATGCCATCTCAGCCACTGATGGAGCCAATGCAGCAACATTGATCAAGCAAAGGTTGCCAGGAAGAAAAATTTTCCCCAGTAGAAATCCCAAACAGGTTGTCAGACTCTGACAGATCAAATGACTAATCGTTAATATAGTTATGGTCTGTATCTGCCCATGTTTTTTCAGGGCAACAACCATAACATAATGTAGCCAAAGGATGCTGTTTCCAAACAATGTGTCTTGAGACTGTTGGCTACTGTGCTATGTCTGTGTCTAGAAATGTGGCTGGAGAGCCCATCACCCACTGGGTGTGTTCACGCAATGGCTGCCAGGTAGTCTTTCACCTCCGCTGGGGTGAGTCTTTTGAAGCCTGCCTCGTTGCAGATCCCCACCTCGATGTTCTCTTCTGTCATTTGACCCTCAAAACTTTCCTGAGACACACAGACAGAAGGACACAGTTAATGACTGGTAATAAAAAAAGAGACACCAATAGTGACGACAGATTTCAATGTTTCTGGTATTTTTGAAACAAAATATACCTTAAGTGTCAAGATCGCAGTGTGGATGGCATCTTCCAGTTCCAAGTCATTGTTATATCTGGAGAACCAAAACAAATAGCTTATATACCAATCTGTTTACTGTGCATCATCTAGAATAAATGTAAGATTACTATAAGAGTTGTCAAAACACATTTCAACAATTACCTCAAATATGTGCATTATATCTATAAACTATCTAAATTTTAATCATACAGACATACAGCAAGCACAAAGCTCCAACTCTGGACATTTGCTGGAAGCTGCAAAATGTTTATTATCGAAATAATAACAAATATAATAACAATGTTACTCTTACCTTTTTTCAAGGAATGTTTTTCCGTTAACGTAATTCTTCCCCATTGCTGTTGCTTTCCATGCAAAATATGCACCCTGCCAATCAAAAGGAAGAAGTCATACCTTTGACATATCAGGTGTTATTTTTTAATTAAGAATCACTGTGAACTCAGAGTGAATATATATTACTGACATCTTGCAGATAAGATATTTTAGTTAAAACAATAAATAAGTAAATGATAAAAGAGTTATAAAAACAAGACAGTCAATGATTCATTAAAAAAAAATAGCATCAAACTTTCAGTAAAAAATTATAGACACTATGGAAATTAGTAAAACAACATACAGAGGGGTCTGACTGGAACAGGTAGGGGTGGTCTTCATCCCATCCAGCTATCAGCAATGACACCCCAAATGGACGCACACCTCTGGAGGAGAAAACAAGACAGGTTCAATAAAAATAAAACTGAAGATGATGGACCTATAAGCACGTGTGTATTCATGTATTGGTTATAACCTACCCAGACTGTGTATACTCCTGCATTACAGAGGCCACTCTCTGGACAAGCTGGCCTGTGGGGATTGGCTCCTGGTAAACCAGAAAGTACTGCTGTGCCAACTTCCGGGCTCGTCGCACTAAAACCCTATGAGAAAAACAACACTCTTTAAGCTTTTACATTTAAATTTAATTTTTTGGCAAACACTTATCTAAAGCGACTCACAAGTGAGGAACAAAGGCAAGCGCAAACTTAGTCTGGGAGCATATGTTGAATACATTAAATTGCTATAAGCAGAGTTTAAGTTTCACTCAAAGTGACATAGTGCAAAGATTTATTTTTTTATTTTAGAAACACAAGAAGCCTTGAATAAATTCTGTTTTCAGTTGTTATTGTAAATGTTGTGACCAAGGTAGCTGAGCGTGTAGACTTTGGTCCAAAGGTGGATGGAGGAGAAGTGATCAGAAAATTATTACACTAAAGTTTCTACCTGATGAGACCTTGTGAGGACTATCAATGAAGATCATAGTTTTTAGTATACATCAAGGTTTAATGGTCATACAGATGCTATGCACCATCTTCTGGTCCAGTGCATTTTGAACCTGCTGACCATCACATAGTGAGCTACTTCTTCTTGTCTAAACTCAGGACAGAAACCTTAACTACAGGTGTTGTGGGTTTTTTTTAATGAAGCACACATAGTCCCTACCTGTAGTCAGGCCCCATGCCGCTATACACCATGCCTATGTGTTTAGTGATAGGCTCCACTTTATGGACACTCTGCTCATCATACAGTATGGACTTTTGTTTCTTCTCTGTTGCCAGAACAACACCATTGGAAGCTACAAATGAAAGAGAACATCACAATCAGTCTCTTCACAAACACAAAACAAATATTACTTTTAAATTAGCTTTAACAGTGCAATGACACATCCAGTCATAACCTCTGATGCTGAGAACAGCTTAGCACAATTGCAGTTGCTGCACCAGTGGCTCTGGAAATGGAATAGTAATACTGTAGCGAGGTTTGACTCTTCTACACAATGAGATCTGGCCGATTGGAAAATCAAACAAAAACAACTGTACTGTTTAAGATACTGTTTAAATCCAATCCATGTGGCAGTGTACCTTTAAATAATAAATGTAACTGACGCTTATACACTTTTCCAGGGAGAGACTCTTCTTGCATCCACTTATACCAATTAAAAAAATAAGTTTAATTGTAAAAGTAAAATAATATTTTAAAGTTAGTGGCCTTTTTATTAACAGCAATCTGAAAACGCACAAAACCCTCAGTCTACGATCCAGACTGCCAGGTCTCCGTACCTTTGATGCCAACTGAGGGGGCTCCGGCTGCTACAGCTGCCAGGGCATACTCAATCTGAACCAGTTTCCCTGAAGGGCTGCAGAAAGAAACAGATCGTGTCCCATAAATATGTTGTAAGGCAAATGATAATCATCAAAAATAAATGCTACTATAAGGACTGTAGCTTAAAACAGATTTAGCGTTTAACATTACAGACGAAACTGAAAGCAAAAGCTGAAACAACCTACTCATCTGAGCTAGCATCAACTAGCTAGCGCTGGCTAGGATGGCCGCTAAAAGGTTAGCTTATACAAAGTCTGTTTAGGCCTACCCAATGACTGTGTCAGTAACAGGGAAATTTTACACGTTTCCTTTGTAGACATACGAACCAAATTCTCTTGGCTGTTTTATTAAAAAAATCTTAGCCGTAATGCTAATGCTAGCCGATTAGCCGATTCATTACACTACCCGGCAATGACAGTGCATCAACTACAGCGGCCCCCAAAACATTATTTCTTACCACAAAGAAAACTATGCGTGTATTGATATCAAATAGTTACATAGCTATAGCCAACAGATTAAACAGGTTTAGACCAATTTTTCTAATTTCAAGGCAATTTTAACAAAGTTTACCTAAATGTGGTGAGGGAGAAACTGTAGCCTCGTTCCGCCATCTTGACTGTCTTTTTCTACTCTGTGTTGTCCGGAGGAAACAACTCCACTCCAGAGTGTGTTTACTGCCACCTATGAACACTAGCAAACTACTACCATGAGCCTACTTACAACCCAATTAATATTCAGTAAATATGTGTGCTTTATATATAATCACAGTTTATTATCTCTCTCACACATAATCTGGATTTAAACATCTATAGACCTGAGGGACTGGCATATGGTAAAAAGGCCATGATTATTAACTCTCTATTTAAGCATTTGTGTAGAGAGAGATACAAGAGTAAACACAGGAAGGTACAAGTATATCACTAATATTATTAGAATATTCAATAGGAGAGTTGGGGACTGTGTGTGTGCGTGTGTGAAACAAATAGCTGTATTTTTAAATATTTGTTCAAATGTGAATAAAAAAAATATCCGAGGGCATTTTACCCCATAAAAAGATTAAATCTAACATCAAAGCTCTTCCTCGAGGATTCTGACTGAATTGACTGGGACAGAAAATCCTTTAAGTCTTGGATTTTGATCTTGGATCGGAGTTTAGGGAACACACAAGGTTTGGACAGTTTACCGCCAGATGGCAAGAACGGCCCAAATCGCTCTTACCAGGCGGAAAATAAACAGAAGACGAAGAAGAAGAGTTGGTCGTCGCTGTTAAATGACGTATTAAGCTCCAGTGACCGTGAGCTGTTTGACATGTTGAGGGGAAAAGAAACGTGCTGACAACAAAATGATAAATTTAGCCGCTTTAGTAAACAGCCTCAGATGTTCTTTGCTCCATATTGAAAACAGACTTTTGCAGGTGGCAGGACTAGAACAACAGCTGGGTGAGTTTAGTAAATACAGTCTGTAACGCTGCTGATAATGTAGTTACAACCTCTGTGTTTGACTGCCGCAGACACACACACACACACACACCTTCTCCTTAAATTAAATTACATTTGAGTCAAAATTAGTAAATCTAAGCCATTGACTATGTTACCATCTTCCAGACAGACTTAAATGATTGACTATTTCCCTTTCTTTTTTTTAATGTAACACTCATTTCCCAATGTGCAGCTCCTGCGCTTGCAGTGAATGTCCCAAGCCTCCTGCCTCAGGTTGGTCAGGAGGAGCAACTGGAGGAGCAGCAGAGTCAGGAGCAGCCCTCTGGCCTTCTTGATGGTATCCTGTGGATGGCAGTGCCCAAGAAAAGACGAACTTTAGAGGTTAACCGCACCAGAAGAAGAGCTGACAGCAAACTCCTAAAAGTCAAGGTATGCTGAATAGGTCCTCAGTTAATGTCGGAGTGTGATCTCCACTGTGTCGTGTAGTACTGCCAGCACGCTCTCCCACTGTGCACTGCATATGTGAACACCAGACCAGATTATTCTGACAATGTCCAGAGTTCATTTGTGAAAACAGATCCAGGTTTATCCCAGACTCACACAGTGATTGTATTTCCTTTTATTGAATCAGCTGACTCTGCTTTCCACTTCCAGTGAATTTATAATCCCAGCGATTCACATACCTTTCTAAATAGTAAAATCAAAAATCATATAAAATGTTATAAATGCAAAAATTGTAAAATTTTAAAAATGTGTATAAATAATCATCTAACTAATCCTAATAATACACTCACTTTGTTGTGAACAGTTTGTTTAAAGGTACCTTAACATCTGTTAACATCTTAGTATTTATATTAACCAGAATTATATTGAGTGTATTCAGTGTATATTAACAAAAACATGCCACCATTAGTCACTGTTGCCTCTGTATACAACAGTTTGACCCACAGTCTTCACTGTCTGTTTTCCCTGTCTCCCTCTCTCAGACCAACATTGAGCCGTGTCCAGAGTGTGGCCACTTGAAACAGAAACACATCCTGTGTGGCTTCTGTTACGCTAAGGTGTGCAAGGAGACAGGTCTGATTCGTCAGCAGATTCAAGCAATGGAAGGAGGCCCGCTGAGGTCCCCAACTGTGGAAACGGTCGTGCTGTATGAGGGTGAGACCCCAAGCCAGCAGGACAAAGACAAGAGGATAGTGGAGAGGGCGAGGAAGAGGCCTGCCTGGTTCAGCTTCTGATCCTTAGATATTAAGGCTGGCTTTGCTGTATCCATTCACTTTGACACAAGTCTGGTCACATGCACACTGATGTTTTACGTGACACAGTGGACAGCATATTTTATCCACTGTTATTCAGTACATGAAACTGGTTGGCGTATTCATTAATGGATCTGTTTATTTTAGAAGAACTAATAAAGGAGCATTGATTAATACATAAACACATACATTTATCTCTGTGAACATACTATATTATATCATTGATGTATGTATTAATACTCAGTTTTTTGAGTGTCTTGGATATCATATTTCTCTTCTTTTTCTGTACCAGTTTGTTGGACTTCAAAGGAACCCTTTCAGAAATTTACTGTTTAAT